>JAQJZH010000039.1:0-68239 GCA_028020825.1 Podargus strigoides | reverse complement strand
CTAACCCTAACCCTAACCCTAACCCTAACCCTAACCCTAACCCTAACCCTAACCCTAACCCTAACCCTAACCCTAACCCTAACCCTAACCCTAACCCTAACCCTAACCCTAACCCTAACCCTAACCCTAACCCTAACCCTAACCCTAACCCTAACCCTAACCCTAACCCTAACCCTAACCCTAACCCTAACCCTAACCCTAACCCTAACCCTAACCCTAACCCTAACCCTAACCCTAACCCTAACCCTAACCCTAACCCTAACCCTAACCCTAACCCTAACCCTAACCCTAACCCTAACCCTAACCCTAACCCTAACCCTAACCCTAACCCTAACCCTAACCCTAACCCTAACCCTAACCCTAACCCTAACCCTAACCCTAACCCTAACCCTAACCCTAACCCTAACCCTAACCCTAACCCTAACCCTAACCCTAACCCTAACCCTAACCCTAACCCTAACCCTAACCCTAACCCTAACCCTAACCCTAACCCTAACCCTAACCCTAACCCTAACCCTAACCCTAACCCTAACCCTAACCCTAACCCTAACCCTAACCCTAACCCTAACCCTAACCCTAACCTAACCCTAACCCTAACCCTAACCCTAACCCTAACCCTAACCCTAACCCTAACCCTAACCCTAACCCTAACCCTAACCCTAACCCTAACCCTAACCCTAACCCTAACCCTAACCCTAACCCTAACCCTAACCCTAACCCTAACCCTAACCCTAACCCTAACCCTAACCCTAACCCTAACCCTAACCCTAACCCTAACCCTAACCCTAACCCTAACCCTAACCCTAACCCTAACCCTAACCCTAACCCTAACCCTAACCCTAACCCTAACCCTAACCCTAACCCTAACCCTAACCCTAACCCTAACCCTAACCCTAACCCTAACCCTAACCCTAACCCTAACCCTAACCCTAACCCTAACCCTAACCCTAACCCTAACCCTAACCCTAACCCTAACCCTAACCCTAACCCTAACCCTAACCCTAACCCTAACCCTAACCCTAACCCTAACCCTAACCCTAACCCTAACCCTAACCCTAACCCTAACCCTAACCCTAACCCTAACCCTAACCCTAACCCTAACCCTAACCCTAACCCTAACCCTAACCCTAACCCTAACCCTAACCCTAACCCTAACCCTAACCCTAACCCTAACCCTAACCCTAACCCTAACCCTAACCCTAACCCTAACCCTAACCCTAACCCTAACCCTAACCCTAACCCTAATAACCCTAACCCTAACCCTAACCCTAACCCTAACCCCTAACCCTAACCCTAACCCTAACCCTAACCCTAACCCTAACCCTAACCCTAACCCTAACCCTAACCCTAACCCTAACCCTAACCCTAACCCTAACCCTAACCCTAACCCTAACCCTAACCCTAACCCTAACCCTAACCCTAACCCTAACCCTAACCCTAACCCTAACCCTAACCCTAACCCTAACCCTAACCCTAACCCTAACCCTAACCCTAACCCTAACCCTAACCCTAACCCTAACCCTAACCCTAACCCTAACCCTAACCCTAACCCTAACCCTAACCCTAACCCTAACCCTAACCCTAACCCTAACCCTAACCCTAACCCTAACCCTAACCCTAACCCTAACCCTAACCCTAACCCTAACCCTAACCCTAACCCTAACCCTAACCCTAACCCTAACCCTAACCCTAACCCTAACCCTAACCCTAACCCTAACCCTAACCCTAACCCTAACCCTAACCCTAACCCTAACCCTAACCCTAACCCTAACCCTAACCCTAACCCTAACCCTAACCCTAACCCTAACCCTAACCCTAACCCTAACCCTAACCCTAACCCTAACCCTAACCCTAACCCTAACCCTAACCCTAACCCTAACCCTAACCCTAACCCTAACCCTAACCCTAACCCTAACCCTAACCCTAACCCTAACCCTAACCCTAACCCTAACCCTAACCCTAACCCTAACCCTAACCCTAATGACCCTAACCCTAATGACCCTAACCCTAATAACCCTAACCCTAACCCTAACCCTAACCCTAACCCTAATGACCCTAACCCTAACCCGGTGTAACCCTAAAAGTGGTCTGGGTAGGGGTTCAAAATGGCGTGAATGTGGTCACGTGGTGTGGGAGGTGCTTGTGATTTTTTTTGTTAATAGGTCTTTTGTGATTGGTTGGGGGTGTGGTTATGCTAATACGT
This sequence comes from Podargus strigoides, assembly GCA_028020825.1. Lineage (NCBI taxonomy): Eukaryota > Metazoa > Chordata > Aves > Caprimulgiformes > Podargidae > Podargus > Podargus strigoides. The sequence continues at coordinate 66,036 of JAQJZH010000039.1, read as the reverse complement.
CATTTGCATATGGGGCGTGGTTTGATGTGGGGTGGGCATATAGTGAATATATGTGTAAATAAAAAGAAAAATAATAAGTTTTGCATTAACCCTAGGTCACCTGCTCCTGGGGAGTAAAATTTTATTTTTTATTTTTTTATTTTTTACTCCCAGGGAGCAGGTGAGCTTTCAAAAATTTTATTTTTTTTAAATTTAATTTAAAAATAAGATTTTAAAGTTTGGCCAAGTCAAAATTTAGATTTTAAAGTTTGGCCAAGTCAAAATTTAGATTTTAAAGTTTGGCCAAGTCAAAATTTAGATTTTAAAGTTTGGCCAAGTCAAAATTTAGATTTTAAAGTTTGGCCAAGTCAAAATTTAGATTTTAAAGTTTGGCCAAGTCAAAATTTAGATTTTAAAGTTTGGCCAAGTCAAAATTTAGATTTTAAAGTTTGGCCAAGTCAAAATTTAGATTTTAAAGTTTGGCCAAGTCAAAATTTAGATTTTAAAGTTTGGCCAAGTCAAAATTTAGATTTTAAAGTTTGGCCAAGTCAAAATTTAGATTTTAAAGTTTGGCCAAGTCAAAATTTAGATTTTAAAGTTTGGCCAAGTCAAAATTTAGATTTTAAAGTTTGGCCAAGTCAAAATTTAGATTTTAAAGTTTGGCCAAGTCAAAATTTAGATTTTAAAGTTTGGCCAAGTCAAAATTTAGATTTTAAAGTTTGGCCAAGTCAAAATTTAGATTTTAAAGTTTGGCCAAGTCAAAATTTAAAGTTTGGCCAAGTGAAAATTTAAAGTTTGGCCAAGTGAAAATTTAAAGTTTGGCCAAGTGAAAATTTAAAGTTTGGCCAAGTGAAAATTTAAAGTTTGGCCAAGTGAAAATTTAAAGTTTGGCCAAGTGAAAATTTAAAGTTTGGCCAAGTGAAAATTTAGAATTTAAAGTTTAGCAAATTTAGAATTTAAAGTGTACAAACAAATTTCTAAACTTCAAATATAGGGTGGCTCCACAACATATGAATATAAAAAACTAAGAAAGGGCCTGCTCCCTGGGAGTAAATTTTATTTTAAAAAAAAATATTTAAAATTTACTCCCAGGGAGCAGGTGATCTTTCTAAAAATGCTAAAGTTTAATTTTAATTTTTTTAAAAATTAAGTTTTGGCCAATCTAGAATTTAAAGTTTTGGCCAATCTAGAATTTAAAGTTGTTTGCAAATAAACTTCTAAACTTCAAATTGAGTTTCTTAAATTTGAATTTATATATTTACAGATATTAATTCATAAATGTAATATTCTTTATATTCATACATTGTGGAGCAACCCTAAGAAATGTCCTGCTCCCTGGGAGTAAATTTTATTTAAAAAAAAAATATTAAAATTTACTCCCAGGGAGCAGGTGATTTTCTAGGGTTGCTAAGGTTTTTATTTAAATAAATTTTTAATTTTCTTGGTTGGTAATTTTACAAACACAAATTTAGGTTTGTAAATTTGAAAACCTGAGAATTTAAAATTATAATTTAGAAATACCCAAGTCTGGTATGTTCTGGTACGGCCCTACAAAATGGCCTGCTCCCTGGGAGTAAATTTTATTTAAATAAAAAATATATTAAAATTTACTCCCAGGGAGCAGGTGCTTTTTTGGATTGCTAATTTTTTAATTTAAATACATTTTTAATTTTTTTGGTTTGTAATTTTACAAACACAAATTTAGGTTTGTAAAATTAAAAACCTGAAAATTTAGAAGTATAAATTGATTTCTACAAATTTAGAAATTCATTTGTTTGATATGTACTGGTGCAGCCCTACAAAATTGACCTGCTCCCTGGGAGTAAATTTCATTTAAAAAAAATTTTTAAGATTTACTCCCAGGGAGCAGGTGTGATTTTCTAGGGCTACAATTTGTTTAAATTTAAAATTTAAGTTTAATTTTACAAAAAGAAAATTAAAAATGTATAAGTTAGAAAATGAACAAGAAATACAAAAAGTGACACAGAAAGAAGAGAGGCGGGGGGGGGAGAACAAAAGAGAGAGGCAAGGGGGGGGAAGAACAAAAGAGAGAGAGGCGGGGGGGGGAAGAACAAAAGAGAGAGGGGCGAGGGGGGGGAGAACAAAAGAGAGAGGGGCGAGGGGGGGGAGAACAAAAGAGAGAGGCGGGGGGGGGGGGAAACAAAAGAGAGAGAGGCGGGGGGGGGGGGAAACAAAAGAGAGAGAGGCGGGGGGGGGGGGAAACAAAAGAGAGAGAGGCGGGGGGGGGAGAAACAAAAGAGAGAGAGGCGGGGGGGGAGAAACAAAAGAGAGAGAGGCGGGGGGGGAGAAACAAAAGAGAGAGAGGCGGGGGGGGAGAAACAAAAGAGAGAGAGGCGGGGGGGGGAGAAACAAAAGAGAGAGAGGCGGGGGGGGGAAGAACAAAAGAGAGAGAGGCGGGGGGGAAGAACAAAAGAGAGAGAGGCGGGGGGGGAAGAACAAAAGAGAGAGAGGCGGGGGGGGAAGAACAAAAGAGAGAGAGGCGGGGGGGGGAGAACAAAAGAGAGAGGCGCGAGGGGGGGGAGAACAAAAGAGAGAGGCGCGAGGGGGGGGGAGAACAAAAGAGAGAGGCGCGAGGGGGGGGAGAACAAAAGAGAGAGGCGCGAGGGGGGGGAGAACAAAAGAGAGAGGCGACGGGGGGGGGAGAACAAAGAGAGAGGCGACGGGGGGGGGAGAACAAAAGAGAGAGGCGACGGGGGGGGGGAGAACAAAAGAGAGAGGCGACGGGGGGGGGGAGAACAAAAGAGAGAGGCGACGGGGGGGGGAGAACAAAAGAGAGAGGCGGGGGGGGGGAGAACAAAAGAGAGAGGGCAGGGAGGGGGGGGTGGAGAACAAAAGAGAGACAAAGAGGAAAGACACAGACCAACAGCAGACATACACAGGGTCACACAGACACAGTCACCCTCACGGAGTCAAAGTCCGACAACCACACTCGCACAAAGTCAAAGTCACGCACACCCACACTCACAAAGTCAAAGTCCAAGTCACGCACGGCCGTGCTCACGCAGTCCGAGACACGAGTCAGCCACGCTCAGAGTCACTCACGCACAGCCACGCTCAGAGAGAGAGAGACAGAAGTAATGATCTGGCACAAAGGACACGAGAGCTCTTTATTACCCCCACCTTCCCATTTTTCTTTTTTTAGCCTTTTTTTGTTTATATTTGTCTCAGTTTATTTACACCTCTGTTTGCATATTGCCATCACAGAGGCACCCTTAGCTTCGGGTATCCCTTTGCAGTTTCAGTCATTGCCCCGATTCTGATGTGCAAACATCGCTGACTCTGTCACCCCTCCGAGGTGGCTGGTGGCACCTGCAGAAACCAAAGAAAAAGGCATTTGATGAGATACTGACAGAAACTGCAACGCTCTTTTGCCAATTACTGAGCCCGGTGCAAAGGACGCGGCCGGCAGAAAAACAATCCGGTAACCGGATTCTATTGTACGTAGGGGAGTCGGTACGTGGGGGATCGCTGGGGGTACAAATGAGTCAGACAGATCACAAATAACAGACACCAACCCCAGTGACCCCAGGAATGACACAGCACGACCAGTAATGGGTGGAACAAACAGAGACACAAGTGTCCCATAGAAAAAATGGGAGACAACCAGTCTATAGGCTGACCATACACAACAGAAGTAGCCCCTTATTGACTCCCCACAAAGCCCACGTTTGCAGGTGCTAGACCTGACTGGGATCCAGTTGCAGGGAGAGTCAGAAGGTCCTTCCCCAACAGGAAACTCTGCAAGGTGCGTCCACTCCACAGACAGACTCTCCAACCCTTCCTGCAAGTGGGCCCAGCTTTTATCCCCAAACAGGACACCTGGCACTCGTTATCAAAATGCAGGGCACTTGGGGCTTGTTTACCCAAGGGCTCTCCTTGCAAGGCCGGCCGCACCTTGGAGGAAAGCCAAAAGGCAAACTCATCCCCTCCTCTTAAAGGACCATGGGGACCACCCATATGTCAACCTTAATTCAGGGCCTGGGGTTCAGACTGCAGCGCTTCACCCTCCCGCAGTGATTCCCCTCTCCCCTTCCTTTACTTTGTCTGCTCACGTGTTCGGCCTCCTTTGCTTCGGGATTCTGCGTCGCAGCTCAGATACCGTCTGCAGAGCGCAAACGACAGGGCGTGCTTGTAACTGCACCGATAATACAGCACCTGAAAAGTTACAGCTACTTCAACCGACTCGTGATTGCTCACCTCGCCTGAGTCACCTCTGGTACCGACATCCCGATTTGCTCATCGCTTCACACCTTCAAAAGAAAAACACATCAGGATATAGCTCAGCAATTCCAGGTCTTGCCTGCATTTAGGAATGCTCTCTAGAGTCCTCGTACAGCCTGACAGAAAAGTACAGATCACACTGTAAGCCCCACACTTACTTACAAGCCTTAACCCCTTAGAGACTCACCCCGAGTCATTATCGCTGACAGGCCCCTCCCAGAAGTTTCCAGTCATCTCCGTAAAACACGTGTGGAAATGACTGTCCGCACTCCTTAGGACGGCTGCTCCGTCTGAACTGCCCGTACAACCTTCTCCTAAAAACTGCAGGCGTACCGACATCTACACTGCAGCCGTACTGCTATTCCACCCACCCCTGACTCTATGCGCAGGGGCAGGGCAGCTCCGAGACCCACACACAGGTACAGACAAACACTACGCAGAACCCTACAGATGAAGCGACTTCAAGATGAGAGAAAACTCTCGGCGAGGAGAATGACTCCCGAACCGGACACGCTGTCGGGCGAGACGACCTAGAGGGCCGCGAGGGTGAGGCGAGGAGGCTCTGTGGCAGCCCCAGAGAAAGAGGAGAATAAAACGGCCCGTTACAAGAATTTACGGCCAAAACCGAGATGACGGATGTGTGAGAAGCCGGGCTTCCAGACCTAATAACGTGAAGATGCGGGGAAGCTGCCCGAGTACCTGAAAACACAGAGCTGGAGAGCAGAGCTGCTGCCGCAGCCCGAAATGATGTCGCAAAAGAGGACCGTCCGGAAACTCCCGAGACGCGAGATCGATCCGCGCTTTAAGCTTGTTACGCGAGAACGGAAGCTCCCGACTGGCGCTAGGCCGATGACCTAAGGCATTGGAGACCCTAGGGACGATGCCCGAGATGTATGCCGCGCCCCTCGAGCGCCGAGAGCGAGGAGGACATCGAGACCTGAGAAGGGTCTGAGACGCAGAAGACAGACGCACAAATTGCACGACGAGACACACACAGAGCCTGGAACTGCCCTGCCCGTGCTAGTGTCATGCTGAAAAGTAACTCCCTCTCTTCGCATGCCCAGAGGGGACTGTTCCCAGACAGCCCTCTCCCCTACTCTAACTGTGAAACCCTCCCTGCATTTCCCTACCTTTTCTCCTCCTTCCAGCCCCTCCCCAGCCCCAGTCCCTCCACTTAACTTCAGAGAGTCGGGGGTCTGAATCCATCCTTGACAAAGGAATCGCATCAGGTAAGTGGGATGTTCCTGCAGTCACCGGGTTCCTCATCATCATCTCCTGCAATAAAAAAACCCCACAAACCAGTGCCTGGGGTAAGTATCACGTTGGCCAACGCTAACCCCTTCCCCGACACCCCTCCCCTCACAAGTGCTCCGGTGTTCCCCTCACCTGCTCGGTACAGAGTCACACACTGCAGCTGTCATCGCTTCTCGTACCTAAGATACCGAGAAACACAAAATTACCGTTGCGGTTCTAAGGAGTAACCGGCCCTCTGATCCTCCTTGCTACTCCCCGAGCTCACCTCGATGCTTGTCTAGTTCCAAAGATGGCAAGCACAGCTCCTGTAAAAGAAAAAGGTAAATGCGTAACTAAATTTACATAGAACACTTTGCTCTTAGTCACTGACCCGGCCCACGATCGCCTCACCGTCTCGCACCGCCCGTCGGCGTACGCCTGCGCCCTTCTGACGCCGTGCGTGGCACCTGCGGAAAACAAAGGAGAAGGCACGTTATGAGATACCGCCTGAAACTGCAGCCGGCCTATGGCAATTCCTGTCCCCTGGGTCTTTACCTCAGACGCTTCCCTGTTTCGGCTCCGCTGCTTGGGGCGGCGACGTTGAGGCTCGAGTACCGCCTGCGAGACACGCTCGTAACTTCACCGACAATGCCGCATCTGAAAAATAACTGCTGCTTCGACCGACTCATCGCCGGTCACCTCACTTGTGTCATCTCCGGTAGCGACATCCTCATCTGCTCATCGTTAGGAACGCTTTTTGGAGTCCAGTGACAGCCTGCCGTTATAAAAATAGACTGAACTTTAAGCCCCACACTTACGAGCCTTAACTCCTTGGAGATTCATTAGTGCTGAACAGCCCCTCCCAGAAGTCTCCGGTCATCCCCATCAAACACTACTGAAGTAACTGACCACACGGCCCCAGGATGGCTACTCAATGCGTGATGACTGTACAACGTTTGCCTATACGCTCTAGACATGAAGGTATGCGCCGTAGGTTCTTACTGCTATTGCAGAAACCCCACACCCTATACACACGGGCAGAGCAGCTCCAACTCCGACACGCACAGACACGAGCCGACGCTACGCGGAACGCTACGGACGATGAGCCTCAAAAATGATAGAAAAATCTCACCTAGAAGGACTCCCGGACCAGAGATGCTGTCGGGCGAGAAGACCTACGGGGACCCGACGGTGAGGTGATGAGGCTCTACTGCAGCCTCACAGAAAGACTGGGACGTAACGGCCCGTTACGAGAAGGTACTGGCAAAGCCGAGATGGTGGATGCGCGAGAAGCCTGGCTTTGGGACTTACGAAGCTAAAGATGCGGGGAAGAAGTCACGGCCTGTGAAAATGGAAGGCTAGAGAGCAGACCTGCTGACACGGCCCGAGATGATGCTGCAAAAGAGGACTGTCCAGAAACTTCTGACTTATGAGATTGATCCACGCTCGAAGCTCGCTACGGAAGAACAGAAGCTACCGATCGGCGCTATGCTGATAAGTAAAGGCGTTCGACACGCTGGGGATGAAGCCCGAGATATACGCTGTGCCCCTGCGGCACCGAGAGTGAGGAGGATGTAGGGACCTGAGGAGGGTCTGACGCACAGAACAGATTACACAAACTGCACGACAATACAAGGAGGCTGGAACTGCCCTGCCCGGTGCGTGCTGCTGTCGTGCCTAAAAGTAACCCGCTCCCTTTGCCTGCCCGGAGGGGACTGTTCCGACAGCCCTTTCGCCTACGCTAACTGTAAAACCCTCCCTGCGATTCCCGACCTCGTCCCCTCCCAGCCCCGGTCCCTCGACTTAACTCGAGAGAGTCAGGGGTCCGAATCCATCCTTGACAAAGAAATCCCAAATGCATCAGCTAACTGGGCTGTTCCTGCAGGCACCGGGTTCCTCTTTCTCACCTGCAATAAAAAAAACACAACGGTGTCAGCAATAAGAATCACACTGGCCCACACCAACCTCTCCCCGAATACCCCCTCGGATGTGCTGTGGCACCCCGCTCACCCGCTCGTTCCGGAGTCGCGTGCCGAGGCTGTCGTCGCTCGTGGTACCCGAGGGACAGAAAATCGCTGCTGCGCTGGTGAGAAATCACCGATCGCAAACCTGCGGTGGAGGAGAGTTCCTCGACGATGCCTCTGAGTAGCGATGACTGTGAAATCCAGATGGACGGTGGAGGGATAGATGAAGAATTACGTCAGGGGATGAAATAAAAGGCATGGGGAAACAGAAACCACGGTTCCCGAGGGTATATTTTAATGTACCTGATATTTCCCAAGGTGAGCCTCATCTGACATTCGACCGGCACGTTTTAAGTCTCCTCTCTTGCGACTCTGATGTACCTCCCCGTTTTGCCAATTCCTAGGCCCAGCACAAAGGACACAGCCAGCAGCAGAAAAACAATCCAGTGAGTAGATTCTATTGCACATAAAGGAGTCAGTATATGGGGGACCGCTGGGGGTACAAACAAGTCAGACCACAAATAATAGTTATCAACCCCAGCGACCCCAGGAACGACACAGCATGAGCCGTAATAGATGGAACAAGCAGAGACACAAGGTAACCCATGGAGAAAATGGGAGACAACCAAGACAATAGGGTGATCACACACGATAGAGGTAACCCCATGTTGCCTCCCCACAAAGCCCGCGTTTGTAGGTGCCAGACCTGACTGGGATCCAGTTGCATGAGGAGCCAGGAGGTGCTTCCCCAACAGGAAAACTCTGCAAAGTGCGTCCACTCCACAGACAGACTCTCCAACCCTTCCTGCAAGTGGGCCCAGCTTTTATCCCCAAACAGGACACCTGGCACTCGTCACCAAAATGCAGGGCACCTGGGGCTTGTTCACCCAAGGGCTTTCCCTACAGGGCCGGCCGCACCTTGGAGGAAAGCCAAAAGGCAAACTCATCCCTTCCTCTTAAAGGGCCATGGGGACCACCCATATGTCAACCTTAATTGAGGGCTCAGACCCCAGCACTTCATCCTGTCGACTGTGGAGAGACTTACAGCAGAACAGACCTCATTGACACCCAAATCCAACAGCAAAAGCTCCTGAGAAAGGCTGATGAACCCCCCAGCCTTTCACAACCCCACACTTGAGAAATACCTTACCTTCACCTGAACTGCCAGGGAATGAATTCCACTCCTCCCTGCAACAACTCCTGCCCTGTATTCACACTCCCGAATCCCTCGCTTCGGTCGCTCCTCAGGAGATGCTCCCCAGAACCGTGCCCTGCGTTCTCACGGCATCTCCCGTCTTCTGTCTCTCGCAGGCTCTGTGATCTGCTATGGGCCCTCTAAAGAGGCAAAATCCTGACTCTTAAAACCTACGAGGAGCCTGATGCAAGCTGCAAAGTTTCGAGGGATGGCACGGTACTCTGCGGGCGATTGGAAATCCACGATGAGCGGTCCCGTACCCAAACAGACTCTGTGCCTTTTGCCCCTGCTGCTTTCTTGAGAAGTGCTAAAACTCCATGGACAGATGCATACGAGAGGCTCACCCTAACTCCTGATAAGTAATTCCACCATTGGTCCTATGAAAAGAGAGGACATCAGCAGGTCACACAGTGTGCAGTAAAACTGGTGGAAAAAACCAAGGCCCTATCTGCAATAAAGTCAGGAAAATCCCAGGAAAATGGAATCTACCTAGAAGAGAAGAGAAAAGGAAACCACAAAAAAACCCCACACCCACACTACTAATCTATCCTGCCACCCCCAAACACTCCATACAACACTCCTCACATGAAAAACAAACCAAAAGCTGTATATAACTGCTTTTTCTACTCCATGTACAGCTGACCCACAGCTGCTTCTGAAGCTCTTACCTGAACCGGATGCCTCTGCTTCTTTAAACACCCAAACACACCGACCCAAAGAGCTGGGAGAGCCTGGGAGCTGCCATCAGCTGAAAGAACAGGAGACCACTGACTCCCCAGAGGCCCAGGAGGGGAATGAGCTGCCTGAGGAGGGACTGGGGCTCATATACCCCAGAGCCCCGCCCACTGCCCTGCCACAGTCCTCTGGGAAAGGGGCGGGGAACCACCAGAAGGGATAAAGGCACCTGGGGGAGCAGCAGCAGGTTTGCTCACCTACCTTTCTTTACCCTGAGGCACCTAAAATACTGAAGGGACAATGCAAGCTGCGCTGAGAATAACAACACCTACTGTTTTACTTCAGCTACATCTATTGCATCGGCATCGGGGTCAGGTAGGAAATTAACCCTGACTTTTCTGCGGTGTAGGTAACGATAATTGTCGTGCTGCTCTGCCAATCACCCGGCCGAGCACAAAGGGAGCGGCCAGAACAAACCAGTACCCGGACGGCAGAGATGGGGACGGCCGAGCCTACGGCTGCTGGTCCAGGAGAGAGGCACCACGTGTGGCTCTCACAGAGCCCCCGTTCACCAGCACCAGACCTGACTGGGCCCAGTTGCGGGGAGAGTCGGGAGGTCCCTTCTCGACAGGGAAACTCTGCACAGTGCAGCCACCTCAGACAGACACCGCACCCCCCCTGCAACTGGTCCCAGCTTTTCTCCCACAGCAGAACCTGGCACTCACTGACCCAATGGGGGACACGTGGCACTCGCTCACTGACCCAATGGGGGACACGTGGCACTCATTTACCCAATGGGGACACCTGGGTTTGTTCACCCCAGGGCTTTCCCTGCAGGGCCGGTGCACCTGGAGGAAGCCAAAGGGCAAACTCATCCCCTCCTCTTACAGGGCCGTGGGGACCACCCATGTGTCAGCCTTAACTCAGGGCTGGGGTTCAGACCCCAGCACTTCGGCTGCCAGGGGGACATGGGGGCTTGCCCCTGCTGTCCCCACAGTGCTTGGGGTGAGGGGATGGGGACCCCCCAGGAGGGACGGAGGCGGCCGCAGAAGCAGCAGCTCGAGTGCCTCCAGTGTGCGAGCACCAAGTGCTGACCAGCCCTGGCTATGGGCTGTGGGCAGGGGTGCTGCGGGGCAGGTGTGGACCAGTAACACCCCAGTCCCTCCCAGTATGGCCCAGTAACCCCCCCAGTGCTCCCACTCAGTCCCTCCCAGCACTCTTAGTAACCCCAGTGCTCCCAGTAAGCCCCTCTGGGTCCTTCCAGTCTTCCCAGTAAGCCTACTAACCCCTCCCAGTGCTCCTAGTTTGCCCAGTACCCCCTCCCAGTCTTCCCAGTAATCCCCTCTGGGTCCTCCCAGTACCCCCCAGTCCTCCCAGTAACCCCTTCCCAGTCCTCTCAGTCCCTCCCAGTGGGGGTTTTGGGGACTGGCACAAAGACAGACAGGAGAGGGAAACTGGCATGAAAAACCTTTATTGGTGCTATCTGTACTGGGAAGGTACTGGTCCATAGTGGGAGGATACTGGGCCATACTAGTGTGGTACTGGGGGTACTGCTGAGCTCAGGGGTTATTGAGGGGGTCCCCATTGCCTCCCCCACTTCCCCCCATCCTCCCGAGCACCCAGTACAGCTCAACCCGCCCACTTCCCCAGTATGCACCAGACCCACCCACGTGACTCCCAGTATGATCCATGGACCCCCAGTGCCCCCCCCCGCCCCACTCCCTCTCACTCCCTCCCAGTGCCTCCCGCTGCTCCCTGTCCCTCCCAGGGCCTCCCCCCCCCTCCCTCCCTCCCAGTGCCCCCTAAACGCGGCACCGCTACTCAGGTGCTGCGGGGGGCGTGGCCTGGCGGCTGCGGCACCCTGCGGGGCGGGGCCGCGGTTTGGGGGGGCCGCGGTTCGGGGGGGCCGCAGGGAAGCGCTGCCCGGCCCCGCCGCCCGCCGCCATCCTCCGCTCCCGGCGGGGCTCCCGGCGGGGCTCCCGGGGGCTCAGAGCAGCGGGCGCGGCCCCTGCGTGGGCAGCACCCCGAAGCGCCGCTTCAGCGCCAGGCGGTGCCGGGAGAACTTGTCGTCCGGGGAGAAGCGGGCCGGGTGGGCCGAGCGCGTGGGCTGCCCCGCCGGGGACAGCTTCTGCGGGGAGAGGAGGGGAGGGGAGGGGAGGTGAGGCCGAGCCGGGGCCCCCGCCCCGCCCCCGGGGCCTCCCGGAGCCCCCCGGTACCTTCAGGGTGTAAACGCGCTCCCCCCGCTCGTCCGTGTAGCACTGCAGGAACATGGCGGCGCGCGGCGGTGTGGGAAGGGAGGGGCGGGGCCGCGCGGGGCAGTGTGGGAAGGGGCGGGGCCGCGCGGGAGGGGCGGGGCCAGGAAATGCGGGTTTCTGGGGCGCGGGAAAGGGGCGGGGCCTCGCCGGGCGCGGGGAAATGCGGTCCTCAGGGGGAGGGTGCAGGGGACCCCGCTATCGAGGGAAAGGGGGTGTGGGGCCACAAAGGGTGCTGTGGGCAGGGGCACGGACCCAAGGACGGGGCCTCGTGTCCTCATCACGAAAAAAAACGGAAAAGATAAAAAAAGCATCGATTTATAGAGAAATACAGGGCTGTTCTAGCCCTACTCCTCATGGAACTCCATGGTGTTCAGGGCCTCTCTGGCACTGAGTCCTCCAGCAACTCTACAGCACAGGAGCTTCTCTAGCCACCAGTCCTCCAGCAACTCTATGCCTGAACCTCTATGCCCCTATCCCAAGAGACACTCTGGCTCTCCCTTCCTCCTCTCTATGTCCCACAGTTCCCCAGGAGAGCGCCTCTCTGTCACCCGGGGTGCCGCTCTATGCCCTCTGGGAGGGGTTCAGTCCTCCAGGAGGGGTCCCAGGAGCCCGCGGCGGCGCTCGGGGGCCGCCTGCAGCTTCTCCCAGAGGTGGCGACGGGGGAGGAAGAGGTCAAGGGCGAGGGTCCGGGCCACCCCGGGGTCACGCTGCAGGGCCTCACGCTGGGAGGCTGTGGGGAGAGGGGGGGCATTAGGGCACGGTCTGGATTGTGGGGTCCCCTCCTGCGCCCCCTCCCGGGGCGCTCACCCAGCTCCTCGGCGATGTCGGTGCGGGCAGGGGTGGAGGCCGAGGCCCAGACGGTGTCGAGGACACGGCTGCCATTGCGGTGACATGCCAGCGAGACGAGGTGGCCCTGAGGGGTGAGGAAAATCAAAGAGCTGGCCCCAAAATGGGGTGTGAGAGTGGGAGTTCAGCACCCACAATGGCGATGGGGGCACCCCCTTACCTTGAGCTTGCGGAGGAGGCGGCGGCGGGCGCGGGGAGGAACAGTGGGGGAGGTAAGGAGGGCGTCCCAGACGTGGCTGCCAGGGGGGCTGCGGGCCAGGCCGACCAGCGAGGTGGGGGGCAGAGCCTGCAGGCCCCCCAGGACCGGTCCGGGCTCCCCGAAATGCAGGAGGTGCTGGAGGAGGAGGGAGCCGTGCAGGGTGACGGGGCCCAGCAGGGGCTGCGGGGGAAAAACAGGGAGCAGGGGGGAAATGGAGGCACCAGAGAGGTAGCCCCGCCCACTCCCAGCCCTGCCCCGCCTCTCACCTCAGGCTCCGCCCCCTCCACCTCCTTGTCCCCACCCCCAAAGGGGCGGAGCCCAGCCAGGAGCCCCACGCAGGCCCGGCGTCGCTCCCGCGGCTCCCAGCACCCAAAAGCCTGTGGGAAGAGAAAGGATCGGAGCGCGGGGCTTAGAGAGGGGCCCTGAAGGGGTGGGGCGGGGCTTAGGACAAAAGGGGCGGGCACTAACATGAGGGGGCGTGGCCTACCTGGAAGAGGCAGCGCAGCGCCTGGGGCTGGAGGTGGGGGTGTCGTCGGCAGGCGCCCAGCAGGGCCGTGAGCACCCCGGGGTGACCCCGGGCCAGGGGCTCAGCCAGGGCGGGGCCCAGCTCTGACAGCACCTCCCCCACCTGGATAGGGTGGAGACATCAGCCCCTCCCCCTCCATAAGCCACACCCACCGCCAGGCCTCTGCATAGCCCCCCCCCCAAGCGGCCCCGCCCCCAAGCAGCCCCGCCCCGCAGGCTCTGTCCTTGCAAGCCCCGCCTACCACGTCAGCCGGCGCGTGGTCCAGCAGGCGCTGCAGCCCGTGATTGGCCACTCGGTGGGTGGCCATGCCCAGCAGGCGGCCCTTCAGCTGCTGCTGGAAGAGCTCCCGCAGGCGCTGGGGCTCCAGCACTGTCATGGCCGCCTCCAGCAGCCGACTGCGCTCAGGGTCCTGCAGCCCCAACACCAGGCCGCTGGCGGCGGCCAATCAGAACACGGCAGCTGGGATCTTCCGCCCAATCAGGAGCAGGGCCCAGGTGTTCCCCAAGAAGCCCCAGGACGATCTGGCCAATCGCTGGCCTGCGTTACTAGAGCACCAGCCAATGAGGAAGGGCCAATCAGCAAAGGGGTTTGGGATCCCTGGCCAATCAGAGAGCAGCCCCGGGGAACGCTGGCCAATGGGGAGAGCATCATCCCCCAATCCCCGCCCCCCACTCACCTCTCCGCAGGGGCGGGGCTGGGCGGGGCCAGGTGGCCAATGAGGGCATTGCAGAGGCGGGCGCAGGCAGGTGATTGGCAGCGGCGCAGCGCCTCCAGCGCCCCCTGCAGGCAGAGGCTGGCGCTCGCGGGGGACACCAGGCCTGGGGGGGTGGTAGAAAATGGGGGTGTCAGGGGACAATGGGGGCACACAAGGGGTACCCCCCATGGCACTCACGGGGCAGAAGCTCCTCGAAGGCCTCGGCCAATTGGGCCAGGAGAGGCGGGAAGGAGGGGGGAAGCTCCACCCCCTCGAGTGGATGCTCCGCCCCCTTTGCCTTTGGCTCCGCCCCTCCTGGGGGAATAAAGGGACAGATAAACGAAAAGGACAGGGGTCCTTGACCCGCCCAAAACCTCCCCGAGACTCCCCCAAACCAACCCAGACCCCCCAATCCCCCCAAAACCCCCCCCAATCCCCCTAGCCCCCTCACCCACCCCTGGGGCGCCCCCCAGGGCCCACAGCAGTGCCCGCAGCACGAAGCTCCCCGCCAGGTGCCGGGCGAAGCCCGCGGGGTCCCCCCGCACCGCCCCCGCCAGCGCCCCCAGGGCGGCCCCCAGAAGCCCCGGGTCCCCGCCTCAGCCCAGGGCGGCCGGCACTGCCCCCAGGGCCGCCTCCAGCGCCCGCGCCCCCCAGGCCCCCCGGCACCAGCGGCGGCAGCAGCGCCCCCAGCACCCCCGGGGGCGCGAGGGGGAGCAGGGCCTGCAGCAGCCGCGAGCCCCCCGGGTCCAGCGCCACGGCGGGCAGCGCCTCGGCCAGCACGTTGGGGGCGAAGAGACCTGGGGAGAGACAAGGGGGAAAAAGGGGGATTGTACCCCAAAAGCCCCCAGCATGGTGGGGACGAAGAGACCTGGGGGAGAGAGGAGAAAACGGGGGTTGTACCCCAAAACTGGGACGGAAAAGGGGGACTGTACCCCAAAAACGGGATCGGGACCCCCAGGGACTGCACGGCACCCCAGAACCCCACACTGCACCTAAATCTGATTGGAGACCCCAAATTCACCCCAGGGACCCCAAAATTACCCACAAATCTGCTTAGTGACCACCAAAATCACTAAAAGAGCCCCCAAATTACCCCCAAATCTGCTTAAGGACCCTCAAAACTCTCCTCGGAGCCCCAAAATCCACTTAGGGACCACCAAAACCCCTCAGGGAGCCCCCAAATTACTCTAAACCCACTAAGGGACCCCCAAATCCCCCCAGGGAGCCCCAAAATCTGCTTAGGGACCCCCAGAACCCCTCAAGGAGCCCCCAAATTACCTCTAACTCTATTAAGAGACCCACAAACCCCCCCTAGGGAGCCCCAAAATCTCCTTACGGACCCCAAAAACTCCCCTGGGAGCCCCAAAACCTGCTTAGGGACCCCTAAAACCACTCAATGAACCCCCAAATTACCCCTAAATCTACTAAGGGACCCCCAAACCGCTCCAGGGAGCCCTAAAATCTGCTTAGGGACCACCAAAACCCCTCAGGGAGCCCCCAAATTACCCCAAAATCTGCTTAAAGGCCCCCAAAACACCCCTCGGAGGACGAAAATCTACTTAGGGACCCCTAAAAATCCCCCTCGGAGTCCCAAAATCTGCTTAGGGACCCCCAGAACCCCTCAAGGAGCCCCCAAATTACCTCTAAATCTACTAAGGGCCCTTAGTAGATTAACGGTGTTCCCGGGGACCTCAAAATTCACCCTGCCTGCCATAACCCCGGCCCGAGCCGGGCCTCCGTCCAAACACTGGCGATGAAGGTCGCCTGGCGGAGGAACCGGGACCGGGGGAAAAAACCCAGCCGGGGGGAAAAAGAAATCGCCCAGGGCCGGCCTCCGTTTCCCATCGTGCACCGCCCCGTCCCTCAGAGCCGCGGTGCACGCTGGGACCTGTAGTCCCGCCTCTACCGCGGCCCAGGCCACGCCCCCTCCCCGCCCGGGGCCGGACTCTGTTTCCCATCGTGCCCCGCGGCGCGCGGCCCTCCCGGCCACGGTCCTGGTCCCCCCCTCTGTTCCGCCGGCCGCCCGGCTGGGCCCGTGCCGGGCGGCGCTGCCGGCGCCGCCGTCATCATCGTCATGTCGGAGCCGCTGGGCTGGTGCGTGGAGGCGGTGCGGGCGGCGCCCGAGCCCGGGCTGGCCCAGGCGCTGCTGGCGCTGCGGACCCACCACACCCGGCGGCCGGGAGGCGCCGCTCGGTTCCGGGAGCGGGGGGGGCTGGGGCCGCTGCTGGAGCTGTTGGGGCCTGGGCGGCCCCGCCGTACCCTCGACCTGGCCCTCAGCGTGCTCGGGAACTGCTGCACCGAGCCCGGCTGCCGCCATCAGGCCCGGCGCCTCGGCGGAGTCCCCCGCCTGGGTGAGTGGCGGCGCCGGGAGCTCCTCGGGGGGGGCGGGGAGGAATGGGACGGGCCCAAAGCCCCCCTGTACTGGGAGTGAGTCCAGACCCCCTCGCGAGGGAATGGGACAGTCCAGAGCGCCCCCCCATACTGGGAATGGATCTGGACGACCCCCCATAGGGGGAATGAAACAGCCCAGAGCCCCCCTTCCCATACTGGAAATGGCTCAGCCCCGACCCCCCCCCCCCCTTGGGAATGGTTCAGTCCGAGCCCTGTTGAGATCAACTGGAGCATCCCAAACCCTGCCCCAGTGACCCCTGCCCTGTCCCCAGCCGTGACGTCTGACCTCTGTCCCCGCAGTGGCCCTGCTGTACTTGCCGGCGCCGGAGAGCGTGCAGAACCGGGTGGCTCGCGCCCTCGCCAACCTGGCGCTGGAGCCCGACGGCGCCCGCGACGTCCTCGATGCCGGTGAGGAGGTCCCCAAGGGGCCCTGGGAGTCCTCGGGGGGGTCCCCAGGTATCCCTTGACAGGTCCCCAGGGGTCCCGTGGGTGTCCACAAGGTCCCCAAGGTTCTCTCAGGGGTCCTTTGGGTGTCCACAAGGTGCCCTGGGGGGCTCCCATATTCTTGGGGTCCCTCAGGTATTCGTGATGTCCCTAAGGGTCCTCAACCCATCCTCTCATGGGGTCCTGGTGTCCCCAGCAAATCCCTTGATGGCTTTGTCATTGCTGCGGGTGCTGGGATGTCCTCAAGGTGTCCCCCTGTTGGGTGGGTGGCACCTCCCCGGAGGGTGTCCCCAGTGTGTCCCTCAAGGCATTTCTGGTCACTGGGGGTGGCAGGACGTCCCCACCCTGTCCCCAAAGGGTGTCCCCAATGACCCCCTTAAGGCTTTCCCATCCCTGGGAGCACCAGGGCATCCTTAGGGTGTCCCCCAAGGCTCCCCCCCTAACTCTGCCTGTCCGCCCTGCAGGTGCTGGCCCCCTCCTGGTGTCCCTGGCCGCCTCCTGTGGCACCCCCGAGTGTCTCCACAGCGCCGCCCGTGCCCTTCGCATCCTGGGGACCACCCCGGCCCCTTGCCGCGCCCTGGGCCGCGCCGGGGCCGTCCGAGCCCTGGCGTCCCGCCTGGCCGCCCTCTCCCCAGCCCACCCGGCGTGCCTGGCGCTGGCCCGAGCCCTCCGCGGTCTCACCGACACCCCCGGCCCCTCGGCCGACGACGTGGCCCCCGCTCTGCCCGCGCTGGCAGCCCTGGCCGCCCACGCCAAGCGGGACCACCGCCAGCCCGCCCTGGGGGCCATCGCCAACGCCTGCGCCCGTGCCCCGCTCCGGCCCGCGCTGGGCGCCGCGGGGGCGGTGGAGGCGGTGACCGAGGAGGTGCGGAGGGCGTTGGCGTCCCCCAACCTCGCCGGTGCCGCCGCCGCCGTCCGGGCCTTGTGCCTCCTGTGCCGGGAGGCGGTGAACCGGGCCCGGGTGAGGGCGGGGGGGAGGCTGGGGGTGCTGCTGCGGTTGCTGGGGGACCCCCGCGCCCGGCCCTGGTGTCCCCGCGTCCTCCTGGCACTGGCCGCCTTCGCCTACGACCAGGAGGCGCTGGCAGCCATGGAGGCTCAGGGCCTCGTGCCCCTGCTGGCTGATGTCCTGCGGGCCCGGGCCCAGGAGGAGGAAGAGGACGAGGAGGAAGAGGAGGAGGAGGAAGATGAAGCCACCGCTTCCTGTGATCTCCCCCGGGACCTGCGTGCCCCCCCCGGGGCCGGAGGCGGAGCGGCTGCCAGGAGCTTGCGGGGACTCAAGTGAGTGGGGGGGACAGACAGAGGGGGACAGGGTTTTGGGGGGGGCTTTGGCACCTCCTGGCGTGTCTCTGGGGTCCCTTGGGGGGGCTCTGGGATGTCTCTGGGGTCCCTTGGGGGGGCTCTGGCACCTGCTGGTATGTCTCGGGGGTCCCTTGAGACTTTGAGGGAGATCTTTGGGGGTCACTTGGGGGGTCCCTGTCACCGTGGGGCTGGGGGGGGCAGCCCTGGAGTCCCCCTTGGGGTGTGGGCGCACCCCCAGCCGCAGTGCCAGTGTTGGGGAGGGAAGTGTGGGGGGATCTTAGGGCTGTCCCTGTGTGTCCCCCCAAAAAACTGCTCACTGCCCCCCCCCTTTCTCCTCCCCCCAGGTCCTGGCTCCTCTCTGAAGCTGCCTCCCCCCCACCCTCCCCCCCCCCATCCTCCACCGCCCCCCTCCCCAGCTGCCCCTCGCCCCCCCCCCCGCCGCCGCCTGCCCCCCATGGGAGCCCTGGCCCTGCCCCGGGGGGTGGGCGAGGGGGACCTGTGGCTCCCCGAAGCCCCCGCTCTCCTACTTTTGGGGCGCCTGGCAGCCGCGGATGAGCCCAGCCGAGCCCTGGCCACCGCCCCCGTCGTTTCGGGGCTCCTCCGGTACCTAACGGGGGTCCCCGCCCCGGCCCCTCGGGCAGCCCGGGTGCTGCAGCGCCTGACGGGGCACCCCGCTTTTTTGGGGGCGCTGGTCCGGGCTTACGTCCCCTCCCTGCTCCACTCCTGGCTGGTCCTTGGCCTCGCGCCCCCCCAGGCCGAGGAGCTCTCACGGCCGGGGGGACCCCGATGGCCAGTTGCCCCCCCAAACCCCTGCCAGGAACGCCTCAAGGAGCTGGGTGATTGATGGGGGGGGCTTTGGGGGGCTAATTGGGGTCCCCGGGAGTCATGGATAGCCTTTGGGCATCACCGGGGGTCTTTGGGGGGTCCTGGAGGGACATTTAGGGGTCCTTGGAATTTCTGGGGGGATGTTGGGGGTACCTGGGGGGGTATTTAGGGGTCCTTGAAATTTCTGGGGGTCCCTGGGGGGCTGTTGGAGGTCCCTGGGGGGTGTTTAGGGGTCCTTGGAGTCTGGGGGTCCCTGGGGATATTTAGGGGTCCCTGGGGGATAATTAGGGGGTGTCTCCCCCCTATGTGTCCCCATCGTGTGTCCCCCAGGTGAGGGGCTCCTGCGGAACCTGGGGGTGGCGGCGGGGGCCCCCTTCGGCGTGGGGCTGCTGACCCACATGCTGCGCTGCGGGGCCCCCCCTGCCCGCCTGGCCTGCGCTACCGCCCTGCCCCTGCTCGCCAGGTACCCCCCTCGAGCCCCCTCGAGTGCCCCACAGGCTCCTGGGTCACCTATAGCGATCTATAGGACCCCTATTGTCCCCTACAGTCCCTATAGCCCCTGTAACCCCCCCAAGCCCCCCGGAACCAGCCCTCTCGGCCCCCTATAGGTGCCTCAGGCAGCCCCATAGGTCCCCTATAGATCTGCCTGTAGGTTTCCTGTGCGGTCCCTCCGTGTCGTTGGCGTGTGCAGCTCAGTGTCCCCTGGGGTGGGGGGTGGCCCCAGACCCTATAGGTGCCCCCATACATTGGCGTGACCCATGACGTTGGCGTGACCCATGATGTCGCCAGGGCCTGTGGTGTCAGTGTCACGTTGGCAGCCTCATGTTGGCGTGACCCATGTTCTTGGCGTGACCCATGTTGACATGACCCATGTTCTTGGCGTGACCCATGACCTTGGTGTGACCCATGTTGACATGACCCATGTCCTTGGTGTGACTCAAGTGACTGTTGTCACCGTGGCGTGACCCGTGTTGTTGGCACATCCCTTGGCACCAGCGTGGCGTCAGCGTGACCCTCGGCGTCCCTTCGCCGTGACGCTGGCGTGACACGTGTCCTTAACGTGTGCAGGCCGGCGTCCCCAGTGCGGGGGCTGCTGTGGGGCGGGGGCGCCGTGGCCCTGCTGCTCTCCGCGGTGGCCCGGGGCCCCGCGTCCCCCTACGAGCCCCCTCCAGCCTTCGCGCTCTACGCTGCCGACGCCATCGCCCTCCTGCGGGGACGCGCCAGGGACGACACTGGGGACACGCCGGGGGACGTGGCGGACACGCCGGGACACGCGAGCACCGAGGACCTACAGGTACGGCCCCGTGGGGACATCAAGGACGCGTGGATGGGGACACTGAGGACCTGCTTGGGGACATCCAGGATCCCTGGGGATGTCAGGGATCCCCTGGGGACATTGAGGATCCCCTGGGGATGTCAGGGATCCCTTGGGGACGTCAGGGATCCCTTGGGGACATCCATGGACCCACAGGTGCTCTTGGGGGGCCATGGGGATCCCACAGGTGCCTGGAGATGGGGACACCACAGAGCGATGGCGACGCGGTGATGCCGAGGACCTGTGGGGACAGGGGGACAGTGGCGACGTCCCTGGGGAGAGCGGTGACCTGTGGAGGGACACGGACACCTTTGGGGACACGTGGGGACACGTGGGCGGCCACGCCACCCCCCCTGCAGACGGGGACATGCCGGGGTGCACCGATGGACACGGGGACCCGTGGGGACACGCGGACGGACTTGGGGACACTGAGGACTCGTGGGGACCCCTGTCCCCTGTCACCCTCTACCCCCCACCTCTGCTGTCCCCCGTGTCCCCTTGTACCCAACGATCTCTAGACCCACTGTCCCTGGGGTCCCCTTGTCCCCAAGTGTCCCCCAGGGCTGCCAAATGTCCCCGAGCGTCCTCTTGTCCCCAACTGTCCTCAAGACCCCACAAATGTCTCCTACTGTCCCCAAACCTCCCCAACTCCTGTCCCCTGAGGTCCTCCAACCCCTGTCCCCAAGCGTCCCTGTGTCCGCAAGCATCCCCAAACCCCCTCAGCCCCTGTCCCCAACCATCCCCGTGTCCCCAAGCATCCCCAAACGCCCTCAGGCCCTGTCCCCAAGCGTCCCTGTGTCCCCAGGTGTCCCCAGACCCCCTCAGCCCCTGTCCCAAATTGTCCCCAAGCTCCTCCAACCCCTGTCCCCAACTGTCCCCCTGTCCCCAGGTGTCCCCAGACCCCCTCAGCCCCTGTCCCCAAACGTCCCCCGGCTCCTCCACCCCATCTCCCCCCTTGTCCCCAGCCCCCCAGGTGTCCCCGAGGTGTCCCTACTCCCAGACCGCCCACGACCTCCTCCTCCTGCCCAGCGGTGTCCCCCCCGGGGTGCCAGTGGCGCGGGAGGCCCTGACCCGGGGGTCCCCCGTCTTGGGCGCCATGTTGGGGGGTGGCTTCGCCGAGGCCCGCCAGGCAGCGGTGACCTTGGGCTGCGCCCCCCGCTGCCCCCTCCTCCTCCTCCTCCTCCATTTTCTCCACGGCTGCCGGGGTCGCCCCAGGGACGGGTGTCCCCTCCTGTCCCCCCCCGTGCCCCCCGCCGCCGCCGGTGCCGCCATCGCCCTGGCCCGCCGCTATTTGGTGGGGGGCTTCGAGGGCGTCGTGGCCGCCGCCGTCACCGCGGCTCCCGGGGCGCTCTGGGCTCTGGCCGAGCGCTGGGGCTGCGCCCCCTTGGCCGCCCGGGCCGCCCAGGCCATTCTGGGGGGGTCACCCCACCACGTAGCCCCCCGCTTGGTGCGGGCGGCCCAGCTGGCCCGGTGTCCCCCCCGCCTGGCCCGGGCGCTGATGGCAGCCGTGGCACCTCGGGGGGCTCAGCCCCACCTCGAGATGGGGGAGCCGTGGGGTGGGGGGGACCCCCTGCTGCGGCCCCCCGGGGCAGCCAATGGGCACCTCGGGGATGTCTCGGGGGACCTTGGGGACCTGGAGGATGATTTTGGGGTCCCCTATGAGGACCTTGGGGATGGCGACCTCAGCAACATGGCAGACCCCTTTGGGGACCCCTCCTTGGACGCTGGGGACCCCTTAAGTGACAATGAGGTGGACGTGGAGGTCAAGGGGCCTCTCTAAGACCTTGGGGACCCCTCTGGAGATTTTGGGGACCACTGTATGGGTGTTGGGGACCCCTTAGATGAAGGCGAGGAGGACATGGAGGTCTCTCGTACCCCGGGGATCCCCAGCAGGACCTTGGGGACCACTGCGTGGGTGTTGGGGACCCCTTGAGATGAAAACAGGGAGGACATGGAGGTCAGGGGACCTTTCTAAGACCTTGGGGACCCCCTGGAGGACCCCTAGGGACCCCTCGGACAGAGAAGAGGGGGACAAAGAAATCCCTGAGATCTTGGGGACACCTTTAAGGACCTTGATGAGGTGGAGAGGACCTTGGGGGACCCCCACGGGGACCTTGGGGAGGGCATTAGGGACATGGTGGACCTTGGGGACCCCTCTATGGGTCTTGGGGACCCCTTAGGTGAGGATGTGGAGGTCAAGGGGGCTCTGTAAGGCCTCGAGGACACACATTAATTTTGGGGTCACACTGAAGGACCGTAGTGACTTTGGGAACCCCTTAGATGAAGGTGAGGACATGGAGGTTGAGGGGGCACCCTTCGGGGCCCCTTTTTGATGACGAGGAGGCAGGGCTGCCCCCCACAAAGACTTGGGGACCCCCTTGAGGACCCCCAGGACCTCATCCAGGCCTTTTTGTCCCACGGGGGCCCCCGAGGTGGCACAGGGGGTGATGGCACGAGGGGAGGAGCCCCAGGTTTGGGGAGGAAGGCAGAGTTTCAGCACACACCCCCCGCCCTGGTTTGGGGGGGGGCGCCCGGTTTTGGGTTGGTTTCACGGGGTTTTGGGGTCGTGGCTGTGGCGAAGGGAAACGCACAATAAAGGAGGTGAAACCGCCCCGTGTGGAGTGGACCCCACGGACCCGCGTGGCCGAGCCCCTTCCCAAGCCCCCCCCATCCCTCTCCCCCCCCCGGGTCCACGCAGTTCCCGCCCCCCCCCGCATCCCGGGGCATCCGGTCGCTCCCCCCTTCCCTGGCCGGGACCGGGCGCTTCCATACATGGGCACCGAGGGGCCCGTGTGGGGCAACGTCACGGGGGGGCCGCGCCCAGTCCCAGCCATGGACGACCTGGGTAAGACCCCTGTCCGGTGCCCGTGGGCTGGGGGTGCGTGTCGGAGTCTGGACCCCCGTGTCTGTGGGTGAGGGATGGGGAGTGGGGGTGCCTGGCCCCCCATGTCCGTGGGTAATGGATGGGGAGGTCTGCCCAGACCCCCTTGTCAGTGGGTGAGGGATGGGGGGGGCTGCCCAGACCCCCGTGTCCGTGGGTGAGGGATGTGGGGTGGGGTGTGCCTGGACCCCCGTGTCCGTGGGTAATGGATGGGGGGGGGTGCCTGGCCCCCCGTGTCCGTGGGTGAGGGATGGGGAGTGGGGGGTACCCGGACCCCCGTGTCCGTGGGTGAGGGATGGGTGGTGGGGGGGTACCCGGACCCCCGTGTCCATGGGTCCCTCACGCCCCCCCCCCAGACGCCCTCTTGGCCGACCTGGAGACGGCGACGTCGCACCTCGCCCGGTGGCCGGTGCTGCTCACGGACCCCCCGGGGGGGGCGGCCCCCCAAACCCCCCCCTCGGCTGCTGGCGGGGACCCCCCCCGGCCACCCCCGCCCCCCTACGGCCCAGTGAGCTCCGGCATCTTGGGGACACGAGGGACCCCGGGGACGGGGGGCGATGCTGGGGGGGACCTTGGGGACATGGGGGGCGGGGGGCTTTGGGGACACGAGGGGGGATCCATGGGCATAAGGGGGGGGTTTGGGGACATCAGAGCTCCTTGGGGACACTGGGGGCCCCTGGGGGGACTTTGGGGGTGTTGGGGACATTGAGTGGCTTTGGGGACACTGGGGCCGTGAGGGGCCCTGGGGGCACTGAGGGTTGCCGAGGCTCTTGGGGACATGGGGGGTCTTTGGGGACGTGGAAGTTGGAGATGGGGGGCAGTGGGGTTGGGGACCCCCGGGATGGGGACATCAGGGACTTCGGGGGGGGGGGGGGGGGAACGACACAGGGACCTCGAGGACCCCAGGGATGGGGACACTGGGGTGACAATATCCGAGGTCCCATTAACGCCCAAGGTGCTGGTCCCCAGGTGCCGGGGGGGGGCACAGAGCAGCTCTACAGGTACGGGGACACTGGGGACATGGGGGGGGAGACACTGGGTCATGGGAGGGACACTGGGGACATGGGGGGGGGGGACAGTGGGGATATGGGGGAGACACACTGGAGACATGGGGGGGACACTGGGAACATGGGGAGGGGACACTGGGGACGTGGGGGGAACACTGGGAACGTGGTAGGGGCACACTGGGGACATGGGGGTGAGGGGATTGGGGGGCTGGGGCACAGAGAGGACCTTGGGGACACGGAGGGGATGTGCCACGCCCCCCCCGGTGTCCCTGTCCCCCAGCACAGTGCAGAAGGCCCGGCCCCCCCGGCCCCCTCCGGCCCCCCCTGGTTTGGGGGAGCTCGACCGCCTCCTCCATGACCTCAATGCCACCCACAGCTCCATCGCAGGTACCCCCCAGCACCCCAAAATCACCTCCGACTCCCTCACCCCCCCAGCACCCCAAAATCCCCCAGTGCACCCCAAAAAGAACCCTGAGGGCACCCCAGCACACCCCCGAATCACACCCAAAATCATTCTGTTCGTATTTGATCTCCTTGGGGAACCTCTAAAATCACCCTGAGAACCCCCAAAACTGCCGGGGGACCCCAAAACTGCCTTCCCCCCCCCAAGATGAGATCCTGGCCCAGTTCCCCCCCCTGAAGAGCCCCGAGGGGGCGAAGAGGAAGGAGGCGGTGGAGGAGGCTGAAGTCGGGGTGTCCCCCCCCCGGTGAGTGTCCCCAGGAGGGGGCAGCAGCACCCCAAAATGGGGGGAACCCCCATCTGCTGAACCCAAAATGAAGCCATCGCCAATTACCAGCCCCCTCCCTAACCCCAACTACTCCCTGCCCCCCCTCCAAGCAGCTCAGGGACCCCCCCCGGTGCCCCCCACCTCGGCCACCTCGGCCACCCAGGAGCTGGACAAGCTGATGGCTTCGCTCTCTGACTTCCACCTCCGCCGCACCGTGAGTCTTGGGGGTTGGTGGGTCCCCCCTCCATTTTACCCTGCACCCCCATAACTTTCTTTTGCCCTTTCCCACCCCCAGCCCCCCCCCAAAAAGGGGGTTCCTGAGGGGGAGAACCTGGACTCGAGGCTGGTGCTGCTGCAGTCGGACCTGAGCCGCCAGGGGGTCCCCACGGGGGCCAAGGGGGTTTGTGGGTCCTGCCAGAAGCCCATCGCTGGCAAGGTGGGTTTTGGGGTGCCCCGGGGGGGGACAGGTGGGGGGTGCCCGGTGTTGCACCCCAGAGAGGGGGCTTTCTGTGGGGGCTGCTCATGGCTGTAGCTGAAAACGGGAGGGGTCCTCTGGTGTACCCCAAAATGAGAGGTCTTCTCATGTACCCCAAAACTGGGTGGTTCTTTGGTGTGCCCCAAAAAGAAGGTAGCTTCATGCATGGCCTAAATCGGGGGTGCTTCACCCCAAAACTCTAGGCTACCCCCAGCACCCCCAGTGTGAGGGTGCCCCCCACTTCCACAGCAGCACCCCAAACCTGACCTCAGCCCTCACGATGGGCTGTGATCCCTTGGGGTTCCCCCCCGCAGGTGGTGAGGGCTTTGGGGTGCGCCTGGCACCCTGAACACTTCGTCTGTGCCCGCTGCGGGGGGGAACTGGAGGGTGGCAGCTTCTTCGAGAAAGATGGGGTCCCCTACTGCCCCCCCGACTACGGGCGACTCTTCTCCCCCCGCTGCGCCCGCTGCACCCAGCCCATCCTCGACATAGGTTGGGGGGACCCCCGGGGTGGAGTTGGGGATGAGGGGACCTTCTGGGGGGCTCTAGGGGTGGTGGGACCCCCTGGGGGGGCTGTGGGACCTTATGGGGGGCTCTGGGGGCTGTGGAACCCCCTGGGGGGGCCGTGGGACCTTATGGGGGGCTCCGGGGGGTGGTGGGACCCCCTGGGGGGGCCGTGGGACCTTATGGGGGGCTCTGGGGGCTGTGGGACCCCCTGGGGTGACTGGGGGGCAGTGGGACCTTCTGGGGTGCCCTGGGTCCTTATGGGGGGCTCTGGTGGGCAGCGGGACTCCCTGGGGGGCCATGGGGTGCCCCCTGGGGGTGGTGGGACCTTTTCAGGGGGCCATGGGACCCCTGGGGGGGTGGCAGTGACATCCCCCTCCCCCCCCCCCGCAGAAGATGGTGACGGCGCTGGACAAGAACTGGCACCCCCGAGCACTTCTGCTGCGTCAAGTGCGGGGAGCCCTTCGGCGAGGAGGGTGGGTGACCCCCACATCCCCCCCGTGTCCCCTCTGCGTCCCCTGCTGTCCCCCAATCACCCCCGGGCCCCCCAGGGTTCCTGGAGAAGGACGGGCAGCAGTTCTGCCGCCAGGACTTCGCTGAGCTCTTCTCCAGCCGGTGCCGGGGCTGCGGGCAGCCCATCCTGGAGGGGTACATCGCCGCCCTGGGGGGGCTCTGGCACCCCGAGTGCTTCATCTGCCAGGTGAGACCCCCGCCCCCCCCGCCCGCTCCCCACAGCCCCGCGTCCCCGCGTCCCGGTCCCCACCGTGTCCCTGTCCCCAGGAGTGCTTCTCCCCCTTCATGGGGGGCAGCTTCTTCGAGGACGGGGGTCACCCCTACTGCGAGCGCCACTTCCACGCGCGGCGGGGGTCGCTGTGCCGGGGCTGCGGGGAGCCCATCGCGGGGCGCTGCGTCACCGCCATGGCCCAGCGCTTCCACCCCGAGCACTTCGTCTGCGCCTTCTGCCTCCGGCCGCTCTCCAAGGGCACCTTCCAGGAGCAGGAGGGCAAACCCTACTGCCAGCCCTGCTTCCTCCGCCTCTTCGGGTGAGGCCACCGCGGCCCCCCAGGACCCCCCAGGACCCCCCAGGACCCCCCAGGACCCCCAAAACCCCCCAGAGCCCCCCAAAGCCCCCCAGCCCCCCGTACCTCATGTTCTTGAGCAGCTCGGGCAGGACGTAGTCCAGGGGCAGGGGGATGTAGGGGAACCGCGCCGCCACGTGCCCGCTGATCCGCACCCGCGGGGCGTTCCCGAAGGCGTGCTCGCACAGGCGCTTGCGGCCCCCAACCCCCCGTGGCACCCCTGTCACCCCCCGTCACCCCTGTCACCCCCTGGGACCCCCCTGTCACCCCCCGTTACCCCCCCATTACCCCCCGTGGCACCCCTGTCACCCCCCGTGACCCCCCATGAGCCCCCCTGTGACCCCCCATGTCACCCCTGTGACCCCCTTACAGCCCCACAAGGACGCCCACAGCACCGCGATAGAAAACCAGGTAGCCCCCCCCAAATGCCTATAGAAGCCTCCATAGCCCCCCATTACCCCCTATAGATCCTCTATAGACCTCCTATAAACCCCCATAGACCCCCCATTAGCCCCTACAGACCCCACAGCCCCCCATAGCCCCCTATAGACCCCCCCATTACTCCCTATAGACTCCCATTGAGCCCTACGGACCCCCCGTCGCCCCCTGTAGCCCCCCTATAGACCCCTTTATCCCCCATAGCCCCCCATAACCCCCCTATAGACCCCTGTAGCCCCGCATAGCCCCCCTATAGATCCCTATAGTCCCCCCGTCATCCTCTATAGCCCCCAATAGACCCCCTATAGACCCCTATAGATCCCCCATCGCCCCCTATAGACCCCACAGCCCCCTGTAACCCCCCATATTCCCCTATAGACCCCCCATTACCCCCTATAGACCCCCATAGACCCCTCATTGCCCCCTGTAGCCCCCCTATAGATCCCTTTAGCACCCATAGCCCCCCATAACCCCCCTATTGACCCTTATAGGACCCGTGTAGCCCCCCATAGTCCCCCTATAGATCCCTATAGACCTCCCATCATCCTCTACAGCTCCCCATAGCCCCCCTGTAGACCCCTATGGCCCCCCATAGCCCCCCATAACCCCCCTATAGAGCCCCTGTAGCCCCCCATAGCACCCCTATAGACCCTATATTCCCCCCATCATCCCCTGTAGCCCCCCATCGACCCCCCATCATCTCCTATAGACCCCCTATAGCCTCACATAGACCCCTATAGCCACCTATAGCTCTCTATGGACCCCGTAGCCCCCCCATAGCCCCCCTATAGCCCCCCCATAGCCCCCCCCAGACCCCCTATAGCTCCCCCAGCGCCTCACCGGGCGAAGTCCACCCACTTCTCGATGAGCTTCTTGGGGGACAGGCACGTGCAGATGATGCCCACGAAGTCGGGCTGCAGGGGAGGGCAGGGACATATGGGGGGGCCATAGGGCCTATATGGGGGGACACACGGGGGGCAGGGGTCCCCGTCCCCACCTTGTCCTCGTGCAGCGCCAGGTGGTGGGTGGCCAGCATCCGCATGCCCAGCCGCGATGTCAGCGTCTGGTCCAGGAACGGGCGCAGCAGCCGCTGGTCCTGGGGGACCCCGGTGTCACCCCCAGGGACCCCGGTGTCATGGGGGACAGCACCACCCCCAGGGACCCCGGTGACACGGGCACGGTGCCACCCCCAGGGACCCCAGTGCCACCCCCAGGGACCCCGGTGCCACCCCCAGGGCCCAGTGTGCCCGTACCGGGATGTGGCGGCGGCACTCCCGCAGCCCCTCGGCCAGCAGTGTCACCACGTCCCGGTGGTCCTCCAGGAGCTGGCGCAGCAGCGCGCAGAAACGCTCCTCGTCCCCGCGGGATGCGATCTGGGGACACAGGGACACGGGTGACACAGGGACAGGGGGACATGAGCACAGGGGGACACAGGGACACAGGAACAGAGGGGACACGGGGACAGAGGGACAGGGTGAGCACAGGGGGACACAGGGACGGGGGGACACGGCTTGGGGTGACATGGGGACAGGGGTGACACAGGACACGGGGTCAGGGGGACAGGGGTGACAGGTGACAGAGATAGGGTGACACAGGGACAGAGAATGACATGAGGACAGGGTGACACGAGGACAGGGGAACGGGGTGACACGGCTCGTGTGACACAGGGACAGAGGTGACACAGGACACGCAGACACAGCTCGGGGTGACACAAGGACACGGGGACACGGGTGAAAAGGGGACAGGGTGACACTCACGGGCGGGAACTCGCTGAGCTTCTGGAAGGCGCGGATGTACAGGTCGTGCTGGGGGGGGGACACATCAGCACCCCCACACCGGGGACACCCCCGGGACCCCCATACCCGCCCCGGCCCCCGCACCCCCCCCAGATGCCATGTGCCACCCCAGGCCCCCACAGCCCCCCGTTTCCCCCCCACCGGAACCTCAGAACCACCCCCAGGACCCCACATCCCCCCCCAGCCCCCCATGTGCCCCCCCCAGGACCCCCATTTACCCCCCCAGGACCCCCATGTGCCCCCCCAGGACCCCATACCCCACACCAGGGCCCCTGTGCCCCCCATGCCCCCCCCGGATGCCGTGGGACCCCCCAGGACCCCCCCAGATGCCGTGTGCCCCCCAGGACCGCCCAGCCCCCCGTTTCCCCCTCCCCAGGAGCCCCAGAACCCCCCCCCAGGACCACACATCCCCCCCAGACCCCATTTCCCCCCCCAGGACCCCCATGTGCCCCCCCAGCATGCCAGGAACCCTCACCAGGACCCCCATTATCCCCCCCAGGACACCCAGGTGCCTCCCCAGGACCCCATACCCCACACCAGGGGCCCTGTGCCACCACCCAGGACCTCCTCCAGATGCCATGTGCCATGTGCCAACTTCCCGTCTCAATTTTTTTTCGCAAAACAGCCTCGGTTTCGTGTATCAATTTTTTTTTCGCACGACGAGGATGGTTTCGCGTCTCCATTTTTTTTTCCGCCCACGGACGCCATTTTCCCGTCTCCATTTTTTTTCGCAAAACAGCCTCGGTTTCGTGTATCAATTTTTTTTTTCGCACGACGAGGATGGTTTCGCGTCTCCATTTTTTTTTCCGCCCACGGACGCCATTTTCCCGTCTCAATTTTTTTTCGCAAAACAGCCTCGGTTTCGTGTATCAATTTTTTTTTTCGCACGACGAGGATGGTTTCGCCTCTCCATTTTTTTTTCCGCCCACGGACGCCATTTTCCCGTCTCCATTTTTTTTCGCAAAACAGCCTCGGTTTCGTGTATCAATTTTTTTTTTCGCACGACGAGGATGGTTTCGCCTCTCCATTTTTTTTTCTGCCCACGGACGCCATTTTCCCGTCTCCATTTTCTTCGCAAAACAGCCTCGGTTTCGTGTATCAATTTTTTTTTCGCACGACGAGGATGGTTTCGCGTCTCCATTTTTTTTTCCGCCCACGGGCGCCATTTTCCCGTCTCCATTTTTTTTCGCAAAACAGCCTCGGTTTCGTGTATCAATTTTCTTTTTTGCACGACGAGGATGGTTTCGCGTCTCCATTTTTTTTTCCGCCCACGGACGCCATTTTCCCGTCTCAATTTTTTTTCGCAAAACAGCCTCGGTTTCGTGTATCAATTTTTTTTTTCGCACGACGAGGATGGTTTCGCGTCTCCATTTTTTTTCCGCCCACGGACGCCATTTTCCCGTCTCCATTTTTTTTCGCAAAACAGCAAGGGTTTCGTGTATCAATTTTTTTTTTCGCACGACGAGGATGGTTTCGCCTCTCCATTTTTTTTTCCGCCCACGGACGCCATTTTCCCGTCTCCATTTTCTTTCGCAAAACAGCCTCGGTTTCGTGTATCAATTTTTTTTTTCGCACGACGAGGATGGTTTCGCCTCTCCATTTTTTTCCGCCCACGGACGCCATTTTCCCGTCTCCATTTTTTTTCGCAAAACAGCCTCGGTTTCGTGTATCAATTTTTTTTTTCGCACGACGAGGATGGTTTCGCGTCTCCATTTTTTTTTTCCGCCCACGGACGCCATTTTCCCGTCTCAATTTTTTTTCGCAAAACAGCCTCGGTTTCGTGTATCAATTTTCTTTTTCGCACGACGAGGATGGTTTCGCCTCTCCATTTTTTTTCCGCCCACGGACGCCATTTTCCCGTCTCAATTTTTTTTCGCAAAACAGCCTCGGTTTCGTGTATCAATTTTTTTTTTCGCACGACGAGGATGGTTTCGCCTCTCCATTTTTTTTTCCGCCCACGGACGCCATTTTCCCGTCTCCATTTTTTTTCGCAAAACAGCCTCGGTTTCGTCTATCAATTTTTTTTTTCGCACGACGAGGATGGTTTTGCGTCTCCATTTTTTTTTTCCGCCCACGGACGCCATTTTCCCGTCTCAATTTTTTTTCGCAAAACAGCCTCGGTTTCGTCTATCAATTTTTTTTTTCGCACGACGAGGATGGTTTCGCGTCTCCATTTTTTTTTCCGCCCACGGACGCCATTTTGCCGTCTCCATTTTTTTCGCAAAACAGCCTCGGTTTCGTGTATCAATTTTCTTTTTCGCACGACGAGGATGGTTTCGCCTCTCCATTTTTTTTTCCGCCCACGGACGCCATTTTCCCGTCTCCATTTTTTTTCGCAAAACAGCCTCGGTTTCGTGTATCAATTTTTTTTTTCGCACGACGAGGATGGTTTCGCCTCTCCATTTTTTTTCCGCCCACGGACGCCATTTTCCCGTCTCCATTTTTTTTCGCAAAACAGCCTCGGTTTCGTGTATCAATTTTTTTTTTCGCACGACGAGGATGGTTTCGCCTCTCCATTTTTTTTTCCGCCCACGGACGCCATTTTCCCGTCTCCATTTTTTTTCGCAAAACAGCCTCGGTTTCGTGTATCAATTTTTTTTTTCGCACGACGAGGATGGTTTCGCGTCTCCATTTTTTTTTCCGCCCACGGACGCCATTTTCCCGTCTCCATTTTTTTTCGCAAAACAGCCTCGGTTTCGTGTATCAATTTTTTTTTTTGCACGACGAGGATGGTTTCGCCTCTCCATTTTTTTTTCCGCCCACGGACGCCATTTTCCCGTCTCAATTTTTTTTCGCAAAACAGCCTCGGTTTCGTGTATCAATTTTCTTTTTCGCACGACGAGGATGGTTTCGCGTCTCCATTTTTTTTTCCGCCCACGGACGCCATTTTCCCGTCTCCATTTTTTTTCGCAAAACAGCCTCGGTTTCGTGTATCAATTTTTTTTTTCGCACGACGAGGATGGTTTCGCGTCTCCATTTTTTTTTCCGTCCACGGACGCCATTTTCCCGTCTCCATTTTTTTTCGCAAAACAGCCTCGGTTTCGTGTATCAATTTATTTTTCGCACGACGAGGATGGTTTCGCCTCTCCATTTTTTTTCCGCCCACGGACGCCATTTTCCCGTCTCCATTTTTTTTCGCAAAACAGCCTCGGTTTCGTGTATCAATTTTCTTTTTCGCACGACGAGGATGGTTTCGCGTCTCCATTTTTTTTTCCGCCCACGGACGCCATTTTCCCGTCTCCATTTTTTTTCGCAAAACAGCCTCGGTTTCGTGTATCATTTTTTTTTTTCGCACGACGAGGATGGTTTCGCGTCTCCATTTTTTTTTCCGCCCACGGACGCCGTTTTCCCGTCTCCATTTTTTTTCGCAAAACAGCCTCGGTTTCGTGTATCAATTTTTTTTTTCGCACGACGAGGATGGTTTCGCGTCTCCATTTTTTTTTCCGCCCACGGACGCCATTTTCCCGTCTCCATTTTGTTTCGCAAAACAGCCTCGGTTTCGTGTATCAATTTTTTTTTTTCGCACGACGAGGATGGTTTCGCGTCTCCATTTTTTTTTTCCGCCCACGGACGCCATTTTCCCGTCTCCATTTTTTTTCGCAAAACAGCCTCGGTTTCGTGTATCAATTTTTTTTTTGCACGACGAGGATGGTTTCGCCTCTCCATTTTTTTTTCCTCCCACGGACGCCATTTTCCCGTCTCCATTTTGTTTCGCAAAACAGCCTCGGTTTCGTGTATCAATTTTTTTTTTCGCACGACGAGGATGGTTTCGCGTCTCCATTTTTTTTTCCGCCCACGGACGCCATTTTCCCGTCTCCATTTTGTTTCGCAAAACAGCCTCGGTTTCGTGTATCAATTTTTTTTTTTCGCACGACGAGGATGGTTTCGCGTCTCCATTTTTTTTTTCCGCCCACGGACGCCATTTTCCCGTCTCCATTTTTTTTCGCAAAACAGCCTCGGTTTCGTGTATCAATTTTTTTTTTGCACGACGAGGATGGTTTCGCCTCTCCATTTTTTTTTCCTCCCACGGACGCCATTTTCCCGTCTCCATTTTGTTTCGCAAAACAGCCTCGGTTTCGTGTATCAATTTTTTTTTTCGCACGACGAGGATGGTTTCGACTCTCCATTTTTTTTTCCGCCCACGGACGCCATTTTCCCGTCTCCATTTTTTTTCGCAAAACAGCCTCGGTTTCGTGTATCAATTTTTTTTTTCGCACGACGAGGATGGTTTCGACTCTCCATTTTTTTTTCCGCCCACGGACGCCATTTTCCGGTCTCCATTTTTTTTCGCAAAACAGCCTCGGTTTCGTGTATCAATTTTTTTTTTCGCACGACGAGGATGGTTTCGCCTCTCCATTTTTTTTTCCGCCCACGGACGCCATTTTCCCGTCTCCATTTTTTTTCGCAAAACAGCCTCGGTTTCGTGTATCAATTTTTTTTTTCGCACGACGAGGATGGTTTCGCGTCTCCATTTTTTTTTCCGCCCACGGACGCCATTTTCCCGTCTCCATTTTTTTTCGCAAAACAGCCTCGGTTTCGTGTATCAATTTTTTTTTTCGCACGACGAGGATGGTTTCGCGTCTCCATTTTTTTTTCCGTCCACGGACGCCATTTTCCCGTCTCCATTTTTTTTCGCAAAACAGCCTCGGTTTCGTGTATCAATTTTTTTTTTCGCACGACGAGGATGGTTTCGCCTCTCCATTTTTTTTCCGCCCACGGACGCCATTTTCCCGTCTCCATTTTTTTTCGCAAAACAGCCTCGGTTTCGTGTATCAATTTTCTTTTTCGCACGACGAGGATGGTTTCGCGTCTCCATTTTTTTTTTCCGCCCACGGACGCCATTTTCCCGTCTCCATTTTTTTTCGCAAAACAGCCTCGGTTTCGTGTATCAATTTTTTTTTTCGCACGACGAGGATGGTTTCGCGTCTCCATTTTTTTTTCCGCCCACGGACGCCATTTTCCCGTCTCCATTTTTTTTCGCAAAACAGCCTCGGTTTCGTGCATCAATTTTTTTTTTCGCACGACGAGGATGGTTTCGACTCTCCATTTTTTTTTCCGCCCACGGACGCCATTTTCCCGTCTCAATTTTTTTTCGCAAAACAGCCTCGGTTTCGTGTATCAATTTTCTTTTTCGCACGACGAGGATGGTTTCGCCTCTCCATTTTTTTTCCGCCCACGGACGCCATTTTCCCGTCTCAATTTTTTTTCGCAAAACAGCCTCGGTTTCGTGTATCAATTTTTTTTTTCGCACGACGAGGATGGTTTCGCCTCTCCATTTTTTTTTCCGCCCACGGACGCCATTTTCCCGTCTCCATTTTTTTTCGCAAAACAGCCTCGGTTTCGTCTATCAATTTTTTTTTTCGCACGACGAGGATGGTTTCGCGTCTCCATTTTTTTTTTCCGCCCACGGACGCCATTTTCCCGTCTCAATTTTTTTTCGCAAAACAGCCTCGGTTTCGTGTATCAATTTTTTTTTTCGCACGACGAGGATGGTTTCGCGTCTCCATTTTTTTTTCCGCCCACGGACGCCATTTTGCCGTCTCCATTTTTTTCGCAAAACAGCCTCGGTTTCGTGTATCAATTTTTTATTTCGCACGACGAGGATGGTTTCGCCTCTCCATTTTTTTTTCCGCCCACGGACGCCATTTTCCCGTCTCAATTTTTTTTCGCAAAACAGCCTCGGTTTCGTGTATCAATTTTCTTTTTCGCACGATGAGGATGGTTTCGCCTCTCCATTTTTTTTTCCGCCCACGGACGCCATTTTCCCGTCTCAATTTTTTTTCGCAAAACAGCCTCGGTTTCGTGTATCAATTTTTTTTTTCGCACGACGAGGATGGTTTCGCGTCTCCATTTTTTTTTCCGCCCACGGACGCCATTTTCCCGTCTCAATTTTTTTTCGCAAAACAGCCTCGGTTTCGTGTATCAATTTTCTTTTTCGCACGACGAGGATGGTTTCGCCTCTCCATTTTTTTTTCCGCCCACGGACGCCATTTTCCCGTCTCCATTTTTTTTCGCAAAACAGCCTCGGTTTCGTGTATCAATTTTTTTTTTCGCACGACGAGGATGGTTTCGCCTCTCCATTTTTTTTCCGCCCACGGACGCCATTTTCCCGTCTCCATTTTTTTTCGCAAAACAGCCTCGGTTTCGTGTATCAATTTTTTTTTTCGCACGACGA
Source organism: Podargus strigoides (assembly GCA_028020825.1). Lineage (NCBI taxonomy): Eukaryota > Metazoa > Chordata > Aves > Caprimulgiformes > Podargidae > Podargus > Podargus strigoides. The sequence goes on along the minus strand of JAQJZH010000039.1, from coordinate 30,871 downwards.
GGATGGTTTCGCCTCTCCATTTTTTTTTCCGCCCACGGACGCCATTTTCCCGTCTCCATTTTTTTTCGCAAAACAGCCTCGGTTTCGTGTATCAATTTTTTTTTTCGCACGACGAGGATGGTTTCGCGTCTCCATTTTTTTTTCCGCCCACGGACGCCATTTTCCCGTCTCCATTTTTTTTCGCAAAACAGCCTCGGTTTCGTGTATCAATTTTTTTTTTTGCACGACGAGGATGGTTTCGCCTCTCCATTTTTTTTTCCGCCCACGGACGCCATTTTCCCGTCTCAATTTTTTTTCGCAAAACAGCCTCGGTTTCGTGTATCAATTTTCTTTTTCGCACGACGAGGATGGTTTCGCGTCTCCATTTTTTTTTCCGCCCACGGACGCCATTTTCCCGTCTCCATTTTTTTTCGCAAAACAGCCTCGGTTTCGTGTATCAATTTTTTTTTTCGCACGACGAGGATGGTTTCGCGTCTCCATTTTTTTTTCCGTCCACGGACGCCATTTTCCCGTCTCCATTTTTTTTCGCAAAACAGCCTCGGTTTCGTGTATCAATTTATTTTTCGCACGACGAGGATGGTTTCGCCTCTCCATTTTTTTTCCGCCCACGGACGCCATTTTCCCGTCTCCATTTTTTTTCGCAAAACAGCCTCGGTTTCGTGTATCAATTTTCTTTTTCGCACGACGAGGATGGTTTCGCGTCTCCATTTTTTTTTCCGCCCACGGACGCCATTTTCCCGTCTCCATTTTTTTTCGCAAAACAGCCTCGGTTTCGTGTATCATTTTTTTTTTTCGCACGACGAGGATGGTTTCGCGTCTCCATTTTTTTTTCCGCCCACGGACGCCGTTTTCCCGTCTCCATTTTTTTTCGCAAAACAGCCTCGGTTTCGTGTATCAATTTTTTTTTTCGCACGACGAGGATGGTTTCGCGTCTCCATTTTTTTTTCCGCCCACGGACGCCATTTTCCCGTCTCCATTTTGTTTCGCAAAACAGCCTCGGTTTCGTGTATCAATTTTTTTTTTTCGCACGACGAGGATGGTTTCGCGTCTCCATTTTTTTTTTCCGCCCACGGACGCCATTTTCCCGTCTCCATTTTTTTTCGCAAAACAGCCTCGGTTTCGTGTATCAATTTTTTTTTTGCACGACGAGGATGGTTTCGCCTCTCCATTTTTTTTTCCTCCCACGGACGCCATTTTCCCGTCTCCATTTTGTTTCGCAAAACAGCCTCGGTTTCGTGTATCAATTTTTTTTTTCGCACGACGAGGATGGTTTCGCGTCTCCATTTTTTTTTCCGCCCACGGACGCCATTTTCCCGTCTCCATTTTGTTTCGCAAAACAGCCTCGGTTTCGTGTATCAATTTTTTTTTTTCGCACGACGAGGATGGTTTCGCGTCTCCATTTTTTTTTTCCGCCCACGGACGCCATTTTCCCGTCTCCATTTTTTTTCGCAAAACAGCCTCGGTTTCGTGTATCAATTTTTTTTTTGCACGACGAGGATGGTTTCGCCTCTCCATTTTTTTTTCCTCCCACGGACGCCATTTTCCCGTCTCCATTTTGTTTCGCAAAACAGCCTCGGTTTCGTGTATCAATTTTTTTTTTCGCACGACGAGGATGGTTTCGACTCTCCATTTTTTTTTCCGCCCACGGACGCCATTTTCCCGTCTCCATTTTTTTTCGCAAAACAGCCTCGGTTTCGTGTATCAATTTTTTTTTTCGCACGACGAGGATGGTTTCGACTCTCCATTTTTTTTTCCGCCCACGGACGCCATTTTCCGGTCTCCATTTTTTTTCGCAAAACAGCCTCGGTTTCGTGTATCAATTTTTTTTTTCGCACGACGAGGATGGTTTCGCCTCTCCATTTTTTTTTCCGCCCACGGACGCCATTTTCCCGTCTCAATTTTTTTTCGCAAAACAGCCTCGGTTTCGTGTATCAATTTTTTTTTTCGCACGACGAGGATGGTTTCGCGTCTCCATTTTTTTTTCCGCCCACGGACGCCATTTTCCCGTCTCCATTTTTTTTCGCAAAACAGCCTCGGTTTCGTGTATCAATTTTTTTTTTCGCACGACGAGGATGGTTTCGCGTCTCCATTTTTTTTTCCGTCCACGGACGCCATTTTCCCGTCTCCATTTTTTTTCGCAAAACAGCCTCGGTTTCGTGTATCAATTTTTTTTTTCGCACGACGAGGATGGTTTCGCCTCTCCATTTTTTTTCCGCCCACGGACGCCATTTTCCCGTCTCCATTTTTTTTCGCAAAACAGCCTCGGTTTCGTGTATCAATTTTCTTTTTCGCACGACGAGGATGGTTTCGCGTCTCCATTTTTTTTTTCCGCCCACGGACGCCATTTTCCCGTCTCCATTTTTTTTCGCAAAACAGCCTCGGTTTCGTGTATCAATTTTTTTTTTCGCACGACGAGGATGGTTTCGCGTCTCCATTTTTTTTTCCGCCCACGGACGCCATTTTCCCGTCTCCATTTTTTTTCGCAAAACAGCCTCGGTTTCGTGCATCAATTTTTTTTTTCGCACGACGAGGATGGTTTCGACTCTCCATTTTTTTTTCCGCCCACGGACGCCATTTTCCCGTCTCAATTTTTTTTCGCAAAACAGCCTCGGTTTCGTGTATCAATTTTCTTTTTCGCACGACGAGGATGGTTTCGCCTCTCCATTTTTTTTCCGCCCACGGACGCCATTTTCCCGTCTCAATTTTTTTTCGCAAAACAGCCTCGGTTTCGTGTATCAATTTTTTTTTTCGCACGACGAGGATGGTTTCGCCTCTCCATTTTTTTTTCCGCCCACGGACGCCATTTTCCCGTCTCCATTTTTTTTCGCAAAACAGCCTCGGTTTCGTCTATCAATTTTTTTTTTCGCACGACGAGGATGGTTTCGCGTCTCCATTTTTTTTTTCCGCCCACGGACGCCATTTTCCCGTCTCAATTTTTTTTCGCAAAACAGCCTCGGTTTCGTGTATCAATTTTTTTTTTCGCACGACGAGGATGGTTTCGCGTCTCCATTTTTTTTTCCGCCCACGGACGCCATTTTGCCGTCTCCATTTTTTTCGCAAAACAGCCTCGGTTTCGTGTATCAATTTTTTATTTCGCACGACGAGGATGGTTTCGCCTCTCCATTTTTTTTTCCGCCCACGGACGCCATTTTCCCGTCTCAATTTTTTTCGCAAAACAGCCTCGGTTTCGTGTATCAATTTTCTTTTTCGCACGATGAGGATGGTTTCGCCTCTCCATTTTTTTTTCCGCCCACGGACGCCATTTTCCCGTCTCAATTTTTTTTCGCAAAACAGCCTCGGTTTCGTGTATCAATTTTTTTTTTCGCACGACGAGGATGGTTTCGCGTCTCCATTTTTTTTTCCGCCCACGGACGCCATTTTCCCGTCTCAATTTTTTTTCGCAAAACAGCCTCGGTTTCGTGTATCAATTTTCTTTTTCGCACGACGAGGATGGTTTCGCCTCTCCATTTTTTTTTCCGCCCACGGACGCCATTTTGCCGTCTCCATTTTTTTTTTTCGCAAAACAGCCTCGGTTTCGTGTATCAATTTTTTTTTTCGCACGACGAGGATGGTTTCGCCTCTCCATTTTTTTTCCGCCACGGACGCCATTTTCCCGTCTCCATTTTTTTTCGCAAAACAGCCTCGGTTTCGTGTATCAATTTTTTTTTTCGCACGACGAGGATGGTTTCGCCTCTCCATTTTTTTTTCCGCCCACGGACGCCATTTTCCCGTCTCCATTTTTTTTCGCAAACAGCCTCGGTTTCGTGTATCAATTTTTTTTTTCGCACGACGAGGATGGTTTCGCGTCTCCATTTTTTTTCCGCCCACGGACGCCATTTTCCCGTCTCCATTTTTTTTCGCAAAACAGCCTCGGTTTCGTGTATCAATTTTTTTTTTTGCACGACGAGGATGGTTTCGCCTCTCCATTTTTTTTTCCGCCCACGGACGCCATTTTCCCGTCTCAATTTTTTTTCGCAAAACAGCCTCGGTTTCGTGTATCAATTTTCTTTTTCGCACGACGAGGATGGTTTCGCGTCTCCATTTTTTTTTCCGCCCACGGACGCCATTTTCCCGTCTCCATTTTTTTTCGCAAAACAGCCTCGGTTTCGTGTATCAATTTTTTTTTTCGCACGACGAGGATGGTTTCGCGTCTCCATTTTTTTTTCCGTCCACGGACGCCATTTTCCCGTCTCCATTTTTTTTCGCAAAACAGCCTCGGTTTCGTGTATCAATTTATTTTTCGCACGACGAGGATGGTTTCGCCTCTCCATTTTTTTTCCGCCCACGGACGCCATTTTCCCGTCTCCATTTTTTTTCGCAAAACAGCCTCGGTTTCGTGTATCAATTTTCTTTTTCGCACGACGAGGATGGTTTCGCGTCTCCATTTTTTTTTCCGCCCACGGACGCCATTTTCCCGTCTCCATTTTTTTTCGCAAAACAGCCTCGGTTTCGTGTATCATTTTTTTTTTTCGCACGACGAGGATGGTTTCGCGTCTCCATTTTTTTTTCCGCCCACGGACGCCGTTTTCCCGTCTCCATTTTTTTTCGCAAAACAGCCTCGGTTTCGTGTATCAATTTTTTTTTTCGCACGACGAGGATGGTTTCGCGTCTCCATTTTTTTTTCCGCCCACGGACGCCATTTTCCCGTCTCCATTTTGTTTCGCAAAACAGCCTCGGTTTCGTGTATCAATTTTTTTTTTTCGCACGACGAGGATGGTTTCGCGTCTCCATTTTTTTTTTCCGCCCACGGACGCCATTTTCCCGTCTCCATTTTTTTTCGCAAAACAGCCTCGGTTTCGTGTATCAATTTTTTTTTTGCACGACGAGGATGGTTTCGCCTCTCCATTTTTTTTTCCTCCCACGGACGCCATTTTCCCGTCTCCATTTTGTTTCGCAAAACAGCCTCGGTTTCGTGTATCAATTTTTTTTTTCGCACGACGAGGATGGTTTCGACTCTCCATTTTTTTTTCCGCCCACGGACGCCATTTTCCCGTCTCCATTTTTTTTCGCAAAACAGCCTCGGTTTCGTGTATCAATTTTTTTTTTCGCACGACGAGGATGGTTTCGACTCTCCATTTTTTTTTCCGCCCACGGACGCCATTTTCCGGTCTCCATTTTTTTTCGCAAAACAGCCTCGGTTTCGTGTATCAATTTTTTTTTTCGCACGACGAGGATGGTTTCGCCTCTCCATTTTTTTTTCCGCCCACGGACGCCATTTTCCCGTCTCAATTTTTTTTCGCAAAACAGCCTCGGTTTCGTGTATCAATTTTTTTTTTCGCACGACGAGGATGGTTTCGCGTCTCCATTTTTTTTTCCGCCCACGGACGCCATTTTCCCGTCTCCATTTTTTTTCGCAAAACAGCCTCGGTTTCGTGTATCAATTTTTTTTTTCACACGACGAGGATGGTTTCGCGTCTCCATTTTTTTTTCCGTCCACGGACGCCATTTTCCCGTCTCCATTTTTTTTCGCAAAACAGCCTCGGTTTCGTGTATCAATTTTTTTTTTCGCACGACGAGGATGGTTTCGCCTCTCCATTTTTTTTCCGCCCACGGACGCCATTTTCCCGTCTCCATTTTTTTTCGCAAAACAGCCTCGGTTTCGTGTATCAATTTTCTTTTTCGCACGACGAGGATGGTTTCGCGTCTCCATTTTTTTTTTCCGCCCACGGACGCCATTTTCCCGTCTCCATTTTTTTTCGCAAAACAGCCTCGGTTTCGTGTATCAATTTTTTTTTTCGCACGACGAGGATGGTTTCGCGTCTCCATTTTTTTTTCCGCCCACGGACGCCATTTTCCCGTCTCCATTTTTTTTCGCAAAACAGCCTCGGTTTCGTGTATCAATTTTTTTTTTCGCACGACGAAGATGGTTCGCGTCTCCATTTTTTTTTCGCCCACGGACGCCATTTTCCCGTCTCCATTTTGTTTCGCAAAACAGCCTCGGTTTCGTGTATCAATTTTTTTTTTCGCACGACGAGGATGGTTTCGCGTCTCCATTTTTTTTTTCCGCCCACGGACGCCATTTTCCCGTCTCCATTTTTTTTCGCAAAACAGCCTCGGTTTCGTGTATCAATTTTTTTTTTGCACGACGAGGATGGTTTCGCCTCTCCATTTTTTTTTCCGCCCACGGACGCCATTTTCCCGTCTCCATTTTGTTTCGCAAAACAGCCTCGGTTTCGTGTATCAATTTTTTTTTTCGCAGGACGAGGATGGTTTCGCGTCTCCATTTTTTTTTCCGCCCACGGACGCCATTTTCCCGTCTCCATTTTTTTTCGCAAAACAGCCTCGGTTTCGTGCATCAATTTTTTTTTTTCGCACGACGAGGATGGTTTCGACTCTCCATTTTTTTTTCCGCCCACGGACGCCATTTTCCCGTCTCCATTTTGTTTCGCAAAACAGCCTCGGTTTCGTGTATCAATTTTTTTTTTCGCACGACGAGGATGGTTTCGCCTCTCCATTTTTTTTCCGCCCACGGACGCCATTTTCCCGTCTCCATTTTTTTTCGCAAAACAGCCTCGGTTTCGTGTATCAATTTTTTTTTCGCACGACGAGGATGGTTTCGCCTCTCCATTTTTTTTTCCGCCCATGGACGCCATTTTCCCGTCTCCATTTTTTTTCGCAAAACAGCCTCGGTTTCGTGTATCAATTTTTTTTTCGCACGACGAGGATGGTTTCGCCTCTCCATTTTTTTTCCGCCCACGGACGCAATTTTCCCGTCTCAATTTTGTTTCGCAAAACAGCCTCGGTTTCGTGTATCAATTTTGTTTTTCGCACGACGAGGATGGTTTCGCTTCTCCATTCTTTTTTCCGCCCACGAACCCAATTTTCCCGTCTCCATTTTTTTCGCTGAACAGCCTGGGTTTCGTGTATCAATTTTCTTTTTCGCACGACGAGGATGGTTCGCGTCTCCATTTTTTTTCCGCCCACGGACGCCATTTTCCCGTCTCAATTTTTTTTCGCAAAACAGCCTCGGTTTCGTGTATCAATTTTTTTTTTCGCACGACGAGGATGGTTTCGCCTCTCCATTTTTTTTCCGCCCACGGACGCCATTTTCCCGTCTCAATTTTTTTTCGCAAAACAGCCTCGGTTTCGTGTATCAATTTTCTTTTTCGCACGACGAGGATGGTTTCGCGTCTCCATTTTTTTTTCCGCCCACGGACGCCATTTTCCCGTCTCCATTTTCTTCGCAAAACAGCCTCGGTTTCGTGTATCAATTTTTTTTTTTGCACGACGAGGATGGTTTCGCGTCTCCATTTTTTTTTCCGCCCACGGACGCCATTTTCCCGTCTCCATTTTTTTTCGCAAAACAGCCTCGGTTTCGTGTATCAATTTTCTTTTTCGCACGACGAGGATGGTTTCGCGTCTCCATTTTTTTTTCCGCCCACGGACGCCATTTTCCCGTCTCATTTTTTTTCGCAAAACAGCCTCGGTTTCGTGTATCAATTTTTTTTTTCGCACGACGAGGATGGTTTCGCCTCTCCATTTTTTTTTCCGCCCACGGACGCCATTTTCCCGTCTCAATTTTTTTTCGCAAAACAGCCTCGGTTTCGTGTATCAATTTTCTTTTTCGCACGACGAGGATGGTTTCGCGTCTCCATTTTTTTGTCCGCCCACGGACGCCATTTTCCCGTCTCCATTTTTTTTCGCAAAACAGCCTCGGTTTCGTGTATCAATTTTCTTTTTCGCACGACGAGGATGGTTTCGCCTCTCCATTTTTTTTTCCGCCCACGGACGCCATTTTCCCGTCTCCATTTTTTTCGCAAAACAGCCTCGGTTTCGTGTATCAATTTTCTTTTTCGCACGACGAGGATGGTTTCGCGTCTCCCATTTTTTTTTCCGCCCACGGACGCCATTTTCCCGTCTCCATTTTTTTCGCAAAACAGCCTCGGTTTCGTGTATCAATTTTTTTTTCGCAGGACGAGGATGGTTTCGCGTCTCCATTTTTTTTTCCGCCCACAGACGCCATTTTCCCGTCGCCATTTTTTTTCGCAAAACAGCCTCGGTTTCGTGTATCAATTTTTTTTTTTCGCACGACGAGGATGGTTTCGCGTCTCCATTTTTTTTTCCGCCCACGGAAGCCATTTTCCCGACTCAATTTTTTTTCGCAAAACAGCCTCGGTTTCGTGTATCAATTTTTTTTTTCGCACGACGAGGATGGTTTCTCCTCTCCATTTTTTTTTCCGCCCACGGACGCCATTTTCCCGTCTCCATTTTGTTTCGCAAAACAGCCTCGGTTTCGTGTATCAATTTTTTTTTTCGCACGACGAGGATGGTTTCGCGTCTCCATTTTTTTTCCGCCCACGGACGCCATTTTCCCGTCTCAATTTTTTTTCGCAAAACAGCCTCGGTTTCGTGTATCAAATTTTTTTTTTCGCACGACGAGGATGGTTTCGCCTCTCCATTTTTTTTCCGCCCACGGACGCCATTTTCCCGTCTCCATTTTTTTTTCGCAAAACAGCCTCGTTTCGTGTATCAATTTTTTTTTTCGCACGACGAGGATGGTTTCGCCTCTCCATTTTTTTTCCGCCCACGGACGCCATTTTCCCGTCTCCATTTTTTTTCGCAAAACAGCCTCGGTTTCGTGTATCAATTTTTTTTTTTCGCACGACGAGGATGGTTTCGCCTCTCCATTTTTTTTTTCCGCCCACGGACGCCATTTTCCCGTCTCAATTTTTTTTCGCAAAACAGCCTCGGTTCGTGTATCAATTTTTTTTTTCGCACGACGAGGATGGTTTCGCCTCTCCATTTTTTTTTTCCGCCCACGGACGCAATTTTCCCCGTCTCAATTTTTTTTCGCAAAACAGCGTCGGTTTCGTGTATCAATTTTTTTTTCGCACGACGAGGATGGTTCACCTCTCCATTTTTTTTTCCGCCCACGGACGCCGTTTTCCCGTCTCCATCTTTTTTCGCAAAACAGCCTCGTTTCGTGTATCAATTTTTTTTTTCGCACGACGAGGATGGTTTCGCCTCTCCATTTTTTTTTCCGCCAACGGACGCCGTTTTCCCGTCTCAATTTTTTTTCGCAAAACAGCCTCGGTTTCGTGTATCAATTTTTTTTAACGCACGACGAGGATGGTTTCGCCTCTCCATTTTTTTTTTCTGCCCACGGACGCCATTTTCCCGTCTCCATTTTTTTTCGCAAAACAGCGTCGGTTTCGTGTATCAATTTTTTTTTTCGCACGACGAGGATGGTTTCGCCTCTCCATTTTTTTTTCCGCCCACGGACGCCGTTTTCCCGTCTCAATTTTTTTCGCAAAACAGCCTCGGTTTCGTGTATCAATTTTTTTTTTCGCACGACGAGGATGGTTTCGCCTCTCCATTTTTTTTTCCGCCCACGGACGCCATTTTCCCGTCTCAATTTTTTTCGCAAAACAGCCTCGGTTTCGTGTATCAATTTTTTTTTTCGCACGACGAGGATGGTTTCGCCTCTCCATTTTTTTTTCCGCCCACGGACGCAATTTTCCCGTCTCAATTTTTTTCGCAAAACAGCCTCGGTTTCGTGTATCAATTTTTTTTTTCGCACGACAAGGATGGTTTCGCGTCTCCATTTTTTTTTCCGCCCACAGACGCCATTTTCCCGTCTCAATTTTTTTTCGCAAAACAGCCTCGGTTTCGTGTATTAATTTTTTTTTTCGCACGACGAGGATGGTTTCGCCTCTCCATTTTTTTTTTCCGCCCACGGACGCCGTTTTCCCGTCTCAATTTTTTTTCGCAAAACAGCGTCGGTTTCGTGTATCAATTTTTTTTTTTCGCACGACGAGGATGGTTTCGCCTCTCCATTTTTTTTTCCGCCCACGGACGCCATTTTCCCGTCTCAATTTTTTTTCGCAAAACAGCCTGGGTTTCGTGTATCAATTTTTTTTTTCGCACGACGAGGATGGTTTCGCCTCTCCATTTTTTTTTTCCGCCCACGGACGCCATTTTCCCGTCTCAATTTTTTTTCTCCAAACAGCCTCGGTTTCGTGTATCAATTTTTTTTTTCGCACGACGAGGATGGTTTCGCCTCTCCATTTTTTTTTCCGCCCACGGACGCCATTTTCCCGTCTCAATTTTTTTTCGCAAAACAGCCTCGGTTTCGTGTATCAATTTTTTTTTTCGCACGACGAGGATGGTTTCGCCTCTCCATTTTTTTTCCGCCCACGGACGCCATTTTCCCGTCTCAATTTTTTTTCGCAAAACAGCGTCGGTTTCGTGTATCAATTTTTTTTTTCGCACGACGAGGATGGTTTCGCTTCTCCATTCTTTTTTCCGCCCACGAACCCAATTTTCCCGTCTCCATTTTTTTTCGCTGAACAGCCTGGGTTTCGTGTATCAATTTTCTTTTTCGCACGACGAGGATGGTTTCGCGTCTCCATTTTTTTTTCCGCCCACGGACGCCATTTTCCCGTCTCAATTTTTTTTTCGCAAAACAGCCTCGGTTTCGTGTATTAATTTTTTTTTTCGCACGACGAGGATGGTTTCGCCTCTCCATTTTTTTTTCCGCCCACGGACGCCATTTTCCCGTCTCAATTTTTTTTCGCAAAACAGCCTCGGTTTCGTGTATCAATTTTCTTTTTCGCACGACGAGGATGGTTTCGCCTCTCCATTTTTTTTTCCGCCCATGGACGCCATTTTCCCGTCTCAATTTTTTTCGCAAAACAGCCTCAGTTTCGTGTATCAATTTTTTTTTTCGCACGACGAGGATGGTTTCGCCTCTCCATTTTTTTTTTCCGCCCACGGACGCCATTTTCCCGTCTCAATTTTTTTTCGCAAAACAGCCTCGGTTTCGTGTATCAATTTTTTTTTTCGCACGACGAGGATGGTTTCGCCTCTCCATTTTTTTTTCCGCCCACGGACGCAATTTTCCCGTCTCAATTTTTTTTTCGCAAAACAGCCTCAGTTTCGTGTATCAATTTTTTTTTTCGCACGACGAGGATGGTTTCGCGTCTCCATTTTTTTTTTCCGCCCACGGACGCCATTTTCCCCTCTCAATTTTTTTTCGCAAAACAGCCTCGGTTTCGTGTATCAATTTTTTTTTTCGCACAACGAGGATGGTTTCGCCTCTCCATTTTTTTTTCCGCCCACGGACGCCATTTTCCCGTCTCAATTTTTTTTCGCAAAACAGCCTCGGTTTCGTGTATCAATTTTCTTTTTCGCACGACGAGGATGGTTTCGCCTCTCCATTTTTTTTTCCGCCCACGGACGCAATTTTCCCGTCTCAATTTTTTTTCTCCAAACAGCCTCGGTTTCGTGTATCAATTTTTTTTTCGCACGACGAGGATGGTTTCGCGTCTCCATTTTTTTTTTCCGCCCACGGACGCCATTTTCCGTCTCCATTTTTTTTCGCAAAACAGCCTCGGTTTCGTGTATCAATTTTTTTTTTCGCACGACGAGGATGGTTTCGCGTCTCCATTTTTTTTTCCGCCCACGGACGCCGTTTTCCCGTCTCAATTTTTTTTCGCAAAACAGCCTCGGTTTCGTGTATCAATTTTTTTTTTCGCACGACGAGGATGGTTTCGCCTCTCCATTTTTTTTTCCGCCCACGGACGCCGTTTTCCCGTCTCAATTTTTTTTCGCAAAACAGCCTCGGTTTCGTGTATCAATTTTTTTTTTCGCACGACGAGGATGGTTTCGCCTCTCCATTTTTTTTTCCGCCCACGGACGCCGTTTTCCCGTCTCAATTTTTTTTCGCAAAACAGCCTCGGTTTCGTGTATCAATTTTTTTTAACGCACGACGAGGATGGTTTCGCCTCTCCATTTTTTTTTTCCGCCCACGGACGCCATTTTCCCGTCTCCATTTTTTTTCGCAAAACAGCGTCGGTTTCGTGTATCAATTTTTTTTTTCGCACGACGAGGATGGTTTCGCCTCTCCATTTTTTTTTCCGCCACGGACGCCATTTTCCCGTCTCAATTTTTTTCGCAAAACAGCCTCGGTTTCGTGTATCAATTTTTTTTTCGCACGACGAGGATGGTTTCGCCTCTCCATTTTTTTTTCCGCCCACGGACGCCATTTTCCCGTCTCAATTTTTTTTCGCAAAACAGCCTCGGTTTCGTGTATCAATTTTTTTTTTCGCACGACGAGGATGGTTTCGCCTCTCCATTTTTTTTTCCGCCCACGGACGCAATTTTCCCGTCTCAATTTTTTTTCGCAAAACAGCCTCGGTTTCGTGTATCAATTTTTTTTTTCGCACAACGAGGATGGTTTCGCCTCTCCATTTTTTTTCCGCCCACGGACGCCATTTTCCCGTCTCAATTTTTTTTCGCAAAACAGCCTCGGTTTCGTGTATCAATTTTCTTTTTCGCACGACGAGGATGGTTTCGCCTCTCCATTTTTTTTTCCGCCCACGGACGCAATTTTCCCGTCTCAATTTTTTTTCTCCAAACAGCCTCGGTTTCGTGTATCAATTTTTTTTTTCGCACGACGAGGATGGTTTCGCGTCTCCATTTTTTTTTTCCGCCCACGGACGCCATTTTCCCGTCTCCATTTTTTTTCGCAAAACAGCCTCGGTTTCGTGTATCAATTTTTTTTTTCGCACGACGAGGATGGTTTCGCCTCTCCATTTTTTTTCCGCCCACGGACGCCGTTTTCCCGTCTCAATTTTTTTTCGCAAAACAGCGTCGGTTTCGTGTATCAATTTTTTTTTTCGCACGACGAGGATGGTTTCGCCTCTCCATTTTTTTTTTCCGCCCACGGACGCCATTTTCCCGTCTCAATTTTTTTTCGCAAAACAGCCTCGGTTTCGTGTATCAATTTTTTTTTTCGCACGACGAGGATGGTTTCGCGTCTCCATTTTTTTTCCGCCCACGGACGCCATTTTCCCGTCTCAATTTTTTTTCGCAAAACAGCCTCGGTTTCGTGTATCAATTTTTTTTTCGCACGACGAGGATGGTTTCGCCTCTCCATTTTTTTTCCGCCCACGGACGCCGTTTTCCCCGTCTCAATTTTTTTTCGCAAAACAGCCTCGGTTTCGTGTATCAATTTTTTTTTTCGCACGACGAGGATGGTTTCGCCTCTCCATTTTTTTTTCCGCCCACGGACGCCATTTTCCCGTCTCAATTTTTTTTCGCAAAACAGCCTCGGTTTCGTGTATCAATTTTTTTTTTCGCACGACGAGGATGGTTTCGCCTCTCCATTTTTTTTTCCGCCCACGGACGCCATTTTCCCGTCTCAATTTTTTTTCGCAAAACAGCCTCGGTTTCGTGTATCAATTTTTTTTTTTGCACGACGAGGATGGTTTCGCCTCTCCATTTTTTTTCCGCCCACGGACACCGTTTTCCCGTCTCAATTTTTTTTCGCAAAACAGCCTCGGTTTCGTGTATCAATTTTTTTTTTCGCACGACGAGGATGGTTTCGCCTCTCCATTTTTTTTTCCACCCACGGACGCCATTTTCCCGTCTCAATTTTTTTTCGCAAAACAGCCTCGGTTTCGTGTATCAATTTTTTTTTTCGCACGACGAGGATGATTTCGCCTCTCCATTTTTTTTTTCCGCCCACGGACGCCATTTTCCCGTCTCAATTTTTTTTCGCAAAACAGCCTCGGTTTCGTGTATCAATTTTTTTTTCGCACGACGAGGATGGTTTCGCCTCTCCATTTTTTTTTCCGCCACGGACGCCGTTTTCCCGTCTCAATTTTTTTCGCAAAACAGCCTCGGTTTCGTGTATCAATTTTTTTTTTCGCACGACGAGGATGGTTTCGCCTCTCCATTTTTTTTTCCGCCACGGACGCCGTTTTCCCGTCTCAATTTTTTTTCGCAAAACAGCCTCGGTTTCGTGTATCAATTTTTTTTTTTCGCACGACGAGGATGGTTTCGCCTCTCCATTTTTTTTTCCGCCCCACGGACGCCATTTTCCCGTCTCAATTTTTTTTCGCAAAACAGCAAGGGTTTCGTGTATCAATTTTTTTTTTCGCACGACGAGGATGGTTTCGCCTCTCCATTTTTTTTTTCCGCCCACGGACGCCATTTTCCCGTCTCAATTTTTTTTCTCCAAACAGCCTCGGTTTCGTGTATCAATTTTTTTTTTTGCACGACGAGGATGGTTTCGCCTCTCCATTTTTTTTTCCGCCCACGGACGCCATTTTCCCGTCTCAATTTTTTTTCGCAAAACAGCGTCGGTTTCGTGTATCAATTTTTTTTTTCGCACGACGAGGATGGTTTCGCCTCTCCATTTTTTTTTTCCGCCCACGGACGCCATTTTCCCATCTCAATTTTTTTTCGCAAAACAGCCTCGGTTTCGTGTATCAATTTTTTTTTCGCACGACGAGGATGGTTTCGCCTCTCCATTTTTTTTTCCGCCCACGGACGCAATTTTCCCGTCTCCATTTTTTTCGCAAAACAGCCTCGGTTTCGTGTATCAATTTTTTTTTTCGCACGACGAGGATGGTTTCGCCTCTCCATTTTTTTTTCCGCCCACGGACGCCGTTTTCCCGTCTCAATTTTTTTTCGCAAAACAGCCTCGGTTTCGTGTATCAATTTTTTTTTTCGCACGACGAGGATGGTTTCGCCTCTCCATTTTTTTTTCCGCCCACGGACGCCGTTTTCCCGTCTCAATTTTTTTTCGCAAAACAGCGTCGGTTTCGTGTATCAATTTTTTTTTTCGCACGACGAGGATGGTTTCGCCTCTCCATTTTTTTTTCCGCCCACGGACGCAATTTTCCCGTCTCAATTTTTTTTCGCAAAACAGCGTCGGTTTCGTGTATCAATTTTTTTTTTCGCACGACGAGGATGGTTTCGCCTCTCCATTTTTTTTTCCGCCCACGGACGCAATTTTCCCGTCTCAATTTTTTATCGCAAAACAGCCTCGGTTTCGTGTATCAATTTTTTTTTTCGCACGACGAGGATGGTTTCGCGGCTCCATTTTTTTTTCCGCCCACGGACGCCATTTTCCCGTCTCATTTTTTTTTCGCAAAACAGCGTCGGTTTCGTGTATCAATTTTTTTTTTTCGCACGACGAGGATGGTTTCGGGTCTCCATTTTTTTTTCCGCCCACGGACGCACTTTTCCCGTCTCAATTTTTTTTCGCAAAACAGCCTCGGTTTCGTGTATCAAATTTTTTTTTCGCACGACGAGGATGGTTTCGCCTCTCCATTTTTTTTTCCGCCCACGGACGCAATTTTCCCGTCTCAATTTTTTTTCGCAAAACAGCGTCGGTTTCGTGTATCAATTTTTTTTTTCGCACGACGAGGATGGTTTCGCCTCTCCATTTTTTTTTCCGCCCACGGACGCCATTTTCCCGTCTCAATTTTTCTTCGCAAAACAGCGTCGGTTTCGTGTATCAATTTTTTTTTTCGCACGACGAGGATGGTTTCGCCTCTCCATTTTTTTTTCCGCCCACGGACGCCATTTTCCCGTCTCAATTTTTTTTCGCAAAACAGCCTCGGTTTCGTGTATCAATTTTTTTTTTCGCACGACGAGGATGGTTTCGCCTCTCCATTTTTTTTTTCCGCCCACGGACGCCATTTTCCCGTCTCAATTATTTTTCGCAAAACAGCCTCGGTTTCGTGTATCAATTTTTTTTTTCGCACGACGAGGATGGTTTCGCCTCTCCATTTTTTTTTCCGCCCACGGACGCCATTTTCCCGTCTCAATTATTTTTCGCAAAACAGCCTCGGTTTCATGTATCAACTTTTTTTTTCGCACGACGAGGATGGTTTCGCCTCTCCATTTTTTTTTCCGCCCACGGATGCCATTTTCCCGTCTCATTTTTTTTTCGCAAAACAGCCTCGGTTTCATGTATCAATTTTTTTTTTCGCAGGACGAGGATGGTTTCGCCTCTACATTTTTTTTTCCGCCCACGGACGCACTTTTCCCGTCTCAATTTTTTTTCGCAAAACAGCCTCGGTTTCGTGTATCAATTTTTTTTTTCGCACGACGAGGATGGTTTCGCCTCTCCATTTTTTTTTGCGCCCACGGACGCCATTTTCCCGTCTCAATTTTTTTTCGCACAACAGCCTCGGTTTCGTGTATCAATTTTTTTTTTCGCACGACGAGGATGGTTTCGCCTCTCCATTTTTTTTTCCGCCCACGGACGCAATTTTCCCGTCTCAATTTTTTTTCGCAAAACAGCGTCGGTTTCGTGTATCAATTTTTTTTTTCGCACGACGAGGGATGGTTTCGCCTCTCCATTTTTTTTTCCGCCCACGGACGCCATTTTCCCGTCTCAATTTTTCTTCGCAAAACAGCGTCGGTTTCGTGTATCAATTTTTTTTTTCGCACGACGAGGATGGTTTCGCCTCTCCATTTTTTTTTCCGCCCACGGACGCCATTTTCCCCGTCTCAATTTTTTTTCGCAAAACAGCCTCGGTTTCGTGTATCAATTTTTTTTTTCGCACGACGAGGATGGTTTCGCCTCTCCATTTTTTTTTCCGCCCACGGACGCCATTTTCCCGTCTCAATTATTTTTCGCAAAACAGCCTCGGTTTCATGTATCAACTTTTTTTTTCGCACGACGAGGATGGTTTCGCCTCTCCATTTTTTTTTCCGCCCACGGATGCCATTTTCCCGTCTCATTTTTTTTTCGCAAAACAGCCTCGGTTTCATGTATCAATTTTTTTTTTCGCAGGACGAGGATGGTTTCGCCTCTACATTTTTTTTTCCGCCCACGGACGCACTTTTCCCGTCTCAATTTTTTTTCGCAAAACAGCCTCGTTTCGTGTATCAATTTTTTTTTTCGCACGACGAGGATGGTTTCGCCTCTCCATTTTTTTTTGCGCCCACGGACGCCATTTTCCCGTCTCAATTTTTTTTCGCACAACAGCCTCGGTTTCGTGTATCAATTTTTTTTTTCGCACGACGAGGATGGTTTCGCCTCTCCATTTTTTTTTCCGCCCACGGACGCAATTTTCCCGTCTCAATTTTTTTCGCAAAACAGCGTCGGTTTCGTGTATCAATTTTTTTTTTCGCACGACGAGGATGGTTTCGCCTCTCCATTTTTTTTCCGCCCACGGACGCAATTTTCCCGTCTCAATTTTTTTTCGCAAAACAGCGTCGGTTTCGTGTATCAATTTTTTTTTTCGCACGACGAGGATGGTTTCGCCTCTCCATTTTTTTTCCGCCCACGGACGCAATTTTCCCGTCTCAATTTTTTATCGCAAAACAGCCTCGGTTTCGTGTATCAATTTTTTTTTCGCACGACGAGGATGGTTTCGCGGCTCCATTTTTTTTTCCGCCCACGGACGCCATTTTCCCGTCTCATTTTTTTTTCGCAAAACAGCGTCGGTTTCGTGTATCAATACACGAAACCGACGCTGTTTTGCGAAAAAAAAATGAGACGGGGAAAATGGCGTCCGTGGGCGGAAAAAAAATGGAGCCGCGAAACCATCCTCGTCGTGCGAAAAAAAAAATTGATACACGAAACCGAGGCTGTTTTGCGATAAAAAATTGAGACGGGGAAAATTGCGTCCGTGGGCGGAAAAAAAATGGAGAGGCGAAACCATCCTCGTCGTGCGAAAAAAAAAATTGATACACGAAACCGACGCTGTTTTGCGAAAAAAAATTGAGACGGGAAAATTGCGTCCGTGGGCGGAAAAAAAATGGAGAGGCGAAACCATCCTCGTCGTGCGAAAAAAAAAATTGATACACGAAACGACGCTGTTTTGCGAAAAAAAATTGAGACGGGAAAATTGCGTCCGTGGGCGGAAAAAAAAATGGAGAGGCGAAACCATCCTCGTCGTGCGAAAAAAAAATTGATACACGAAAACCGAGGCTGTTGTGCGAAAAAAAATTGAGACGGGAAAATGGCGTCCGTGGGCGCAAAAAAAAATGGAGAGGCGAAACCATCCTCGTCGTGCGAAAAAAAAATTGATACACGAAACCGAGGCTGTTTTGCGAAAAAAAATTGAGACGGGAAAAGTGCGTCCGTGGGCGGAAAAAAAAATGTAGAGGCGAAACCATCCTCGTCCTGCGAAAAAAAAATTGATACATGAAACCGAGGCTGTTTTGCGAAAAAAAAATGAGACGGGAAAATGGCATCCGTGGGCGGAAAAAAAAATGGAGAGGCGAAACCATCCTCGTCGTGCGAAAAAAAAAGTTGATACATGAAACCGAGGCTGTTTTGCGAAAAATAATTGAGACGGGAAATGGCGTCCGTGGGCGGAGAAAAAAAAATGGAGAGGCGAACCATCCTCGTCGTGCGAAAAAAAAAATTGATACACGAAACGAGGCTGTTTTGCGAAAAAAAATTGAGACGGGGAAAATGGCGTCCGTGGGCGGAAAAAAAAATGGAGAGGCGAAACCATCCTCGTCGTGCGAAAAAAAAAATTGATACACGAAACCGACGCTGTTTTGCGAAGAAAAATTGAGACGGGAAATGGCGTCCGTGGGCGGAAAAAAAAATGGAGAGGCGAAACCATCCTCGTCGTGCGAAAAAAAAATTGATACACGAAACCGACGCTGTTTTGCGAAAAAAAATTGAGACGGGAAAATTGCGTCCGTGGGCGGAAAAAAAAATGGAGAGGCGAAACCATCCTCGTCGTGCGAAAAAAAAAATTGATACACGAAACCGAGGCTGTTGTGCGAAAAAAATTGAGACGGGAAAATGGCGTCCGTGGGCGCAAAAAAAAATGGAGAGGCGAAACCATCCTCGTCGTGCGAAAAAAAAAATTGATACACGAAACCGAGGCTGTTTTGCGAAAAAAAATTGAGACGGGAAAAGTGCGTCCGTGGGCGGAAAAAAAAAATGTAGAGGCGAAACCATCCTCGTCCTGCGAAAAAAAAATTGATACATGAAACCGAGGCTGTTTTGCGAAAAAAAAATGAGACGGGAAAATGGCATCCGTGGCGGAAAAAAAAATGGAGAGGCGAAACCATCCTCGTCGTGCGAAAAAAAAGTTGATACATGAAACCGAGGCTGTTTGCGAAAAATAATTGAGACGGGAAAATGGCGTCCGTGGGCGGAAAAAAAAATGGAGAGGCGAAACCATCCTCGTCGTGCGAAAAAAAAAATTGATACACGAAACCGAGGCTGTTTGCGAAAAATAATTGAGACGGGAAAATGGCGTCCGTGGGCGGAAAAAAAAAATGGAGAGGCGAAACCATCCTCGTCGTGCGAAAAAAAAATTGATACACGAAACCGAGGCTGTTTTGCGAAAAAAAATTGAGACGGGAAAATGGCGTCCGTGGGCGGAAAAAAAAAATGGAGAGGCGAAACCATCCTCGTCGTGCGAAAAAAAAAATTGATACACGAAACCGACGCTGTTTTGCGAAGAAAAATTGAGACGGGAAAATGGCGTCCGTGGGCGGAAAAAAAAATGGAGAGGCGAAACCATCCTCGTCGTGCGAAAAAAAAAATTGATACACGAAACCGACGCTGTTTTGCGAAAAAAATTGAGACGGGAAAATTGCGTCCGTGGGCGGAAAAAAAAAATGGAGAGGCGAAACCATCCTCGTCGTGCGAAAAAAAATTTGATACACGAAACCGAGGCTGTTTTGCGAAAAAAAATTGAGACGGGAAAAGTGCGTCCGTGGGCGGAAAAAAAAAAATGGAGACCCGAAACCATCCTCGTCGTGCGAAAAAAAAAAATTGATACACGAAACCGACGCTGTTTTGCGAAAAAAAAATGAGACGGGAAAATGGCGTCCGTGGGCGGAAAAAAAAATGGAGCCGCGAAACCATCCTCGTCGTGCGAAAAAAAAAATTGATACACGAAACCGAGGCTGTTTTGCGATAAAAAATTGAGACGGGAAAATTGCGTCCGTGGGCTGGAAAAAAAAAATGGAGAGGCGAAACCATCCTCGTCGTGCGAAAAAAAAATTGATACACGAAACCGACGCTGTTTTGCGAAAAAAAATTGAGACGGGAAAATTGCGTCGTGGGCGGAAAAAAAAATGGAGAGGCGAAACCATCCTCGTCGTGCGAAAAAAAAAATTGATACACGAAACCGACGCTGTTTTGCGAAAAAAAATTGAGACGGGAAAACGGCGTCCGTGGGCGGAAAAAAAAATGGAGAGGCGAAACCATCCTCGTCGTGCGAAAAAAAAAATTGATACACGAAACCGAGGCTGTTTTGCGAAAAAAATTGAGACGGGAAAACGGCGTCCGTGGGCGAAAAAAAATGGAGAGGCGAAACCATCCTCGTCGTGCGAAAAAAAAAATTGATACACGAAACCGAGGCTGTTTTGCGAAAAAAATGGAGACGGGAAAATTGCGTCCGTGGGCGGAAAAAAAAATGGAGAGGCGAAACCATCCTCGTCGTGCGAAAAAAAAAATTGATACACGAAACCGAGGCTGTTTTGCGAAAAAAATTGAGATGGGAAAATGGCGTCCGTGGGCGGAAAAAAAAAATGGAGAGGCGAAACCATCCTCGTCGTGCGAAAAAAAAAATTGATACACGAAACCGACGCTGTTTTGCGAAAAAAAATTGAGACGGGAAAATGGCGTCCGTGGGCGGAAAAAAAAAATGGAGAGGCGAAACCATCCTCGTCGTGCAAAAAAAAAAATTGATACACGAAACCGAGGCTGTTTGGAGAAAAAAATTGAGACGGGGAAAATGGCGTCCGTGGGCGGAAAAAAAAAATGGAGAGGCGAAACCATCCTCGTCGTGCGAAAAAAAAAATTGATACACGAAACCCTTGCTGTTTTGCGAAAAAAAATTGAGACGGAAAATGGCGTCCGTGGCGGAAAAAAAAATGGAGAGGCGAAACCATCCTCGTCGTGCGAAAAAAAAAAATTGATACACGAAACCGAGGCTGTTTTGCGAAAAAAAATTGAGACGGGGGGAAAACGGCGTCCGTGGGCGGAAAAAAAAATGGAGAGGCGAAACCATCCTCGTCGTGCGAAAAAAAAAAATTGATACACGAAACCGAGGCTGTTTTGCGAAAAAAAATTGAGACGGGAAAACGGCGTCCGTGGGCGGAAAAAAAAATGGAGAGGCGAAACCATCCTCGTCGTGCGAAAAAAAAAATTGATACACGAAACCGAGGCTGTTTTGCGAAAAAAAATTGAGACGGGAAAATGGCGTCCGTGGGCGGAAAAAAAAAATGGAGAGGCGAAATCATCCTCGTCGTGCGAAAAAAAAATTGATACACGAAACCGAGGCTGTTTTGCGAAAAAAATTGAGACGGGAAAATGGCGTCCGTGGTGGAAAAAAAATGGAGAGGCGAAACCATCCTCGTCGTGCGAAAAAAAAAATTGATACACGAAACCGAGGCTGTTTTGCGAAAAAAAATTGAGACGGGAAAACGGTGGTCCGTGGGCGGAAAAAAAAATGGAGAGGCGAAACCATCCTCGTCGTGCAAAAAAAAAATTGATACACGAAACCGAGGCTGTTTTGCGAAAAAAATTGAGACGGGAAAATGGCGTCCGTGGGCGGAAAAAAAAAATGGAGAGGCGAAACCATCCTCGTCGTGCGAAAAAAAAATTGATACACGAAACCGAGGCTGTTTTGCGAAAAAAAATTGAGACGGGAAAATGGCGTCCGTGGGCGGAAAAAAAAAATGGAGAGGCGAAACCATCCTCGTCGTGCGAAAAAAAAAATTGATACACGAAACGAGGCTGTTTTGCGAAAAAAATTGAGACGGGAAAACGGCGTCCGTGGCGGAAAAAAAAATGGAGAGAGAAGAAACCATCCTCGTCGTGCGAAAAAAAAAAATTGATACACGAAACCGAGGCTGTTTTGCGAAAAAAAATTGAGACGGGAAAATGGCGTCCGTGGGCGGAAAAAAAAAATGGAGACGCGAAACCATCCTCGTCGTGCGAAAAAAAAAAATGATACACGAAACCGAGGCTGTTTTGCGAAAAAAATTGAGACGGGAAAATGGCGTCCAGTGGGCGGAAAAAAAAAAATGGAGAGGCGAAACCATCCTCGTCGTGCGAAAAAAAAAATTGATACACGAAACCGACGCTGTTTTGCGAAAAAAAATTGAGACGGGGAAAACGGCGTCCGTGGGGCGGAAAAAAAAATGGAGAGGCGAAACCATCCTCGTCGTGCGAAAAAAAAATTGATACACGAAACCGAGGCTGTTTTGCGAAAAAAAATGGAGACGGGAAAATGGCGTCCGTGGGCGGAAAAAAAAAATGGAGACGCGAAACCATCCTCGTCGTGCGAAAAAAAAAATTGATACACGAAACCGAGGCTGTTTGGAGAAAAAAAATTGAGACGGGAAAATTGCGTCCGTGGGCGGAAAAAAAAATGGAGAGGCGAAACCATCCTCGTCGTGCGAAAAAGAAAATTGAATACACGAAACCGAGGCTGTTTTGCGAAAAAAAATTGAGACGGGAAAATGGCGTCCGTGGGCGGAAAAAAAAATGGAGAGGCGGAAACCATCCTCGTTGTGCGAAAAAAAAATTGATACACGAAACCGAGGCTGTTTTGCGAAAAAAAATTGAGACGGAAAATTGCGGTCCGTGGGCGGAAAAAAAAATGGAGAGGCGAAACCATCCTCGTCGTGCGAAAAAAAAATTGATACACGAAACCGAGGCTGTTTTGCGAAAAAAAATGAGACGGGGAAAATGGCGTCCGTGGGCGGAAAAAAAATGGAGAGGCGAAACCATCCTCGTCGTGCGAAAAAAAAAATTGATACACGAAACCGAGGCTGTTTTGCGAAAAAAATTGAGACGGGAAAATGGCGTCCGTGGGGCGGAAAAAAAAATGGAGAGGCGAAACCATCCTCGTCGTGCGAAAAAAAAAATTGATACACGAAACCGACGCTGTTTTGCGAAAAAAAATGGAGACGGGAAAATGGCGTCCGTGGGCGGAAAAAAAAAATGGAGAGGCGAAACCATCCTCGTCGTGCGTTTAAAAAAAATTGATACACGAAACCGAGGCTGTTTTGCGAAAAAAAATTGAGACGGGAAAACGGCGTCCGTGGGCGGAAAAAAAAATGGAGAGGCCGAAACCATCCTCGTCGTGCGAAAAAAAAAATTGATACACGAAACCGAGGCTGTTTTGCGAAAAAAATTGAGACGGGAAAACGGCGTCCGTGGGCGGAAAAAAAAAATGGAGAGGCGAAACCATCCTCGTCGTGCGAAAAAAAAAATTGATACACGAAACCGAGGCTGTTTTGCGAAAAAAAATTGAGACGGGGGAAAACGGCGTCCGTGGGCGGAAAAAAAAATGGAGACGCGAAACCATCCTCGTCGTGCGAAAAAAAAATTGATACACGAAACCGAGGCTGTTTTTTGCGAAAAAAAATGGAGACGGGGAAAATGGCGTCCGTGGGCGGAAAAAAAAAATGGAGACGCGAAACCATCTCGTCGTGCGAAAAAAAAAATTGATACACGAAACCGAGGCTGTTTGGAGAAAAAAAATTGAGACGGGAAAATTGCGTCCGTGGGCGGAAAAAAAAAATGGAGAGGCGAAACCATCCTCGTCGTGCGAAAAAGAAAATTGATACACGAAACCGAGGCTGTTTTGCGAAAAAAAATTGAGACGGGAAAATGGCGTCGTGGGCGGAAAAAAAAAATGGAGAGGCGAAACCATCCTCGTTGTGCGAAAAAAAAATTGATACACGAAACCGAGGCTGTTTTGCGAAAAAAATTGAGAGGGGAAAATGGCGTCCGTGGGCGGAAAAAAAAAATGGAGACGCGAAACCATCCTCGTCGTGCGAAAAAAAAATTGATACACGAAACTGAGGCTGTTTTGCGAAAAAAAATTGAGACGGGAAAATTGCGTCCGTGGGCGGAAAAAAAAATGGAGAGGCGAAACCATCCTCGTCGTGCGAAAAAAAAATTGATACACGAAACCGAGGCTGTTTTGCGAAAAAAAATTGAGACGGGAAATGGCGTCCGTGGGCGGAAAAAAAAAATGGAGAGGCGAAACCATCCTCGTCGTGCGAAAAAAAAAATTGATACACGAAACTGAGGCTGTTTTGCGAAAAAAAATTGAGACGGGAAAATGGCGTCCATGGGCGGAAAAAAAAATGGAGAGGCGAAACCATCCTCGTCGTGCGAAAAGAAAATTGATACACGAAACCGAGGCTGTTTTGCGAAAAAAATTGAGACGGGAAAATGGCGTCCGTGGGCGGAAAAAAAAATGGAGAGGCGAAACCATCCTCGTCGTGCGAAAAAAAATTAATACACGAAACCGAGCTGTTTTGCGAAAAAAATTGAGACGGGAAAAATGGCGTCCGTGGGCGGAAAAAAAAATGGAGACGCGAAACCATCCTCGTCGTGCGAAAAAGAAAATTGATACACGAAACCCAGGGCTGTCAGCGAAAAAAAATGGAGACGGGAAAATTGGGTTCGTGGGCGGAAAAAAGAATGGAGAAGCGAAACCATCCTCGTCGTGCGAAAAAAAAAATTGATACACGAAACCGACGCTGTTTTGCGAAAAAAAATTGAGACGGGAAAATGGCGTCCGTGGGCGGAAAAAAAAAATGGAGAGGCGAAACCATCCTCGTCGTGCGAAAAAAAAAATTGATACACGAAACCGAGGCTGTTTTGCGAAAAAAAATTGAGACGGGAAAATGGCGTCCGTGGGCGGAAAAAAAAATGGAGAGGCGAAACCATCCTCGTCGTGCGGAAAAAAAAATTGATACACGAAACCGAGGCTGTTTGGAGAAAAAAAAATTGAGACGGGAAAATGGCGTCCGTGGGCGGAAAAAAAAAATGGAGAGGCGAAACCATCCTCGTCGTGCGAAAAAAAAAATTGATACACGAACCCAGGCTGTTTTGCGAAAAAAAATTGAGACGGGAAAATGGCGTCCGTGGGCGGAAAAAAAAATGGAGAGGCGAAACCATCCTCGTCGTGCGAAAAAAAAAAATTGATACACGAAACCGACGCTGTTTTGCGAAAAAAAATTGAGACGGGAAAACGGCGTCCGTGGGCGGAAAAAAAAAATGGAGAGGCGAAACCATCCTCGTCGTGCGAAAAAAAAATTAATACACGAAACCGAGGCTGTTTGCGAAAAAAAATTGAGACGGGAAAATGGCGTCTGTGGGCGGAAAAAAAAATGGAGACGCGAAACCATCCTTGTCGTGCGAAAAAAAAATTGATACACGAAACCGAGGCTGTTTTGCGAAAAAAATTGAGACGGGAAAATTGCGTCCGTGGGCGGAAAAAAAAATGGAGAGGCGAAACCATCCTCGTCGTGCGAAAAAAAAAATTGATACACGAAACCGAGGCTGTTTTGCGAAAAAAAATTGAGACGGGAAAATGGCGTCCGTGGGCGGAAAAAAAAATGGAGAGGCGAAACCATCCTCGTCGTGCGAAAAAAAAATTGATACACGAAACCGAGGCTGTTTTGCGAAAAAAATTGAGACGGGAAAACGGCGTCGTGGGCGGAAAAAAAAAATGGAGAGGCGAAACCATCCTCGTCGTGCGAAAAAAAAAATTGATACACGAAACCGACGCTGTTTTGCGAAAAAAAATGGAGACGGGAAAATGGCGTCCGTGGGCAGAAAAAAAAAATGGAGAGGCGAAACCATCCTCGTCGTGCGTTAAAAAAAATTGATACACGAAACCGAGGCTGTTTGCGAAAAAAAATTGAGACGGGAAAACGGCGTCCGTTGGCGGAAAAAAAAATGGAGAGGCGAAACCATCCTCGTCGTGCGAAAAAAAAATTGATACACGAAACCGAGGCTGTTTTGCGAAAAAAGATGGAGACGGGAAAACGGCGTCCGTGGGCGGAAAAAAAAAATGGAGAGGTGAAACCATCCTCGTCGTGCGAAAAAAAAATTGATACACGAAACCGACGCTGTTTGCGAAAAAAAATTGAGACGGGAAAATTGCGTCCGTGGGCGGAAAAAAAAATGGAGAGGCGAAACCTCCTCGTCGTGCGAAAAAAAAATTGATACACGAAACCGAGGCTGTTTTGCCGAAAAAAAATTGAGACGGGAAATGGCGTCCGTGGGCGGAAAAAAAAAATGGAGAGGCGAAACCATCCTCGTCGTGCGAAAAAAAAATTGATACACGAAACCGAGGCTGTTTTGCGAAAAAAAAAATGGAGACGGGAAAATGGCGTCCGTGGGCGGAAAAAAAAATGGAGAGGCGAAACCATCCTCGTCGTGCGAAAAAAAAATTGATACACGAAACCGAGGCTGTTTTGCGAAAAAAAATGGAGACGGGAAAATGGCGTCCGTGGGCGGAAAAAAAAATGGAGAGGCGAAACCATCCTCGTCGTGCGAAAAAAAAATTGATACACGAAACCGAGGCTGTTTTGCGAAAAAAAATTGAGACGGGAAATGGCGTCCGTGGGCGGAAAAAAAAATGGAGACGCGAAACCATCCTCGTCGTGCGAAAAAAAAATTGATACACGAAACCGAGGCTGTTTTGCGAAACAAAATGGAGACGGGAAAATGGCGTCCGTGGGCGGAAAAAAAAATGGAGAGGAGAAACCATCCTCGTCGTGCGAAAAAAAAAATTGATACACGAAACCGAGGCTGTTTTGCGAAAAAAAATTGAGTCGGGAAAATGGCTTCCGTGGGCGGAAAAAAAAATGGAGACGCGAAACCATCCTCGTCGTGCGAAAAAAAAAATTGATACACGAAACCGAGGCTGTTTTGCGAAAAAAAATGGCGACGGGAAATGGCGTCTGTGGGCGGAAAAAAAAATGGAGACGCGAAACCATCCTCGTCCTGCGAAAAAAAAATTGATACACGAAACCGAGGCTGTTTTGCGAAAAAAAATGGAGACGGGAAAATGGCGTCCCGTGGGCGGAAAAAAAAAATGGAGACGCGAAACCATCCTCGTCGTGCGAAAAGAAAATTGATACACGAAACCGAGGCTGTTTTGCGAAAAAAAATGGAGACGGGAAAATGGCGTCCGTGGGCGGAAAAAAAAATGGAGAGGCGAAACCATCCTCGTCGTGCGAAAAAGAAAATTGATACACGAAACCGAGGCTGTTTTGCGAAAAAAAATGGAGACGGGGAAAATGGCGTCCGTGGGCGGACAAAAAAAATGGAGACGCGAAACCATCCTCGTCGTGCGAAAAAGAAAATTGATACACGAAACCGAGGCTGTTTTGCGAAAAAAATTGAGACGGGAAAATGGCGTCCGTGGGCGGAAAAAAAAATGGAGAGGCGAAACCATCCTCGTCGTGCGAAAAAAAAAATTGATACACGAAACCGAGGCTGTTTGCGAAAAAAAATTGAGACGGGAAATTGGCGTCCGTGGGCGGAAAAAAAAATGGAGACGCGAAACCATCCTCGTCGTGCGAAAAAGAAAATTGATACACGAAACCGAGGCTGTTTTGCGAAAAAAAATGGAGACGGGAAAATGGCGTCCGTGGGCGGAAAAAAAAATGGAGACGCGAAACCATCCTCGTCGTGCAAAAAAAAAATTGATACACGAAACCGAGGCTGTTTTGCGAAGAAAATGGAGACGGGAAAATGGCGTCCGTGGGCGGAAAAAAAATGGAGACGCGAAACCATCCTCGTCGTGCGAAAAAGAAAATTGATACACGAAACCGAGGCTGTTTTGCGAAAAAAAATTGAGACGGGAAAATGGCGTCCGTGGGCGGAAAAAAAATGGAGAGGCGAAACCATCCTCGTCGTGCGAAAAAAAAAAATTGATACACGAAACCGAGGCTGTTTGCGAAAAAAATTGAGACGGGAAAATGGCGTCCGTGGGCGGAAAAAAAAATGGAGACGCGAAACCATCCTCGTCGTGCGAAAAAGAAAATTGATACACGAAACCCAGGCTGTTCAGCGAAAAAAAATGGAGACGGGAAAATTGGGTTCGTGGGCGGAAAAAAGAATGGAGAAGCGAAACCATCCTCGTCGTGCGAAAAACAAATTGATACACGAACCGAGGCTGTTTTGCGAAACAAAATTGAGACGGGAAAATTGCGTCCGTGGGCGGAAAAAAAATGGAGAGGCGAAACCATCCTCGTCGTGCGAAAAAAAATTGATACACGAAACCGAGGCTGTTTTGCGAAAAAAAATGGAGACGGGAAAATGGCGTCCATGGGCGGAAAAAAAAATGGAGAGGCGAAACCATCCTCGTCGTGCGAAAAAAAAAATTGATACACGAAACCGAGGCTGTTTTGCGAAAAAAAATGGAGACGGGAAAATGGCGTCCGTGGGCGGAAAAAAAAATGAGAGGCGAAACCATCCTCGTCGTGCGAAAAAAAAAATTGATACACGAAACCGAGGCTGTTTTGCGAAACAAAATGGAGACGGGAAAATGGCGTCCGTGGGCGGAAAAAAAAATGGAGAGTCGAAACCATCCTCGTCGTGCGAAAAAAAAATTGATGCACGAAACCGAGGCTGTTTTGCGAAAAAAAATGAGACGGGAAAATGGCGTCCGTGGGCGGAAAAAAAAATGGAGACGCGAAACCATCCTCGTCCTGCGAAAAAAAAATTGATACACGAAACCGAGGCTGTTTTGCGAAACAAAATGGAGACGGGAAAATGGCGTCCGTGGGCGGAAAAAAAATGGAGAGGCGAAACCATCCTCGTCGTGCAAAAAAAAAATTGATACACGAAACCGAGGCTGTTTTGCGAAAAAAAATGGAGACGGGAAAATGGCGTCCGTGGGCGGAAAAAAAAAATGGAGACGCGAAACCATCCTCGTCGTGCGAAAAAAAAAATTGATACACGAAACGAGGCTGTTTTGCGAAACAAAATGGAGACGGGAAAATGGCGTCCGTGGCGGAAAAAAAAATGGAGACGCGAAACCATCTTCGTCGTGCGAAAAAAAAAATTGATACACGAAACCGAGGCTGTTTTGCGAAAAAAAATGGAGACGGGAAAATGGCGTCCGTGGCGGAAAAAAAAATGGAGACGCGAAACCATCCTCGTCGTGCGAAAAAAAAATTGATACACGAAACCGAGGCTGTTTGCGAAAAAAAATGGAGACGGGGAAAATGGCGTCCGTGGGCGGAAAAAAAAATGGAGACGCGAAACCATCCTCGTCGTGCGAAAAAGAAAATTGATACACGAAACCGAGGCTGTTTGCGAAAAAAAAATGGAGACGGGAAAATGGCGTCCGTGGGCTGAGAAAAAAAAATGGAGAGGCGAAACCATCCTCGTCGTGCGAAAAAAAAATTGATACACGAAACCGAGGCTGTTTTGCGAAAAAAATGGAGACGGAAAATGGCGTCCGTGGACGGAAAAAAAAATGAGACGCGAAACCATCCTCGTCGTGTGAAAAAAAAAATTGATACACGAAACCGAGGCTGTTTTGCGAAAAAAAATGGAGACGGGAAAATGGCGTCCGTGGGCGGAAAAAAAAATGGAGACGCGAAACCATCCTCGTCGTGCGAAAAAAAAATTGATACACGAAACCGAGGCTGTTTTGCGAAAAAAAATTGAGACGGGAAAATGGCGTCCGTGGGCGGAAAAAAAAATGGAGAGGCGAAACCATCCTCGTCGTGCGAAAAAAAAATTGATACACGAAACCGAGGCTGTTTTGCGAAAAAAAATGGAGACCGGAAAATGGCGTCGTGGGCGGAAAAAAAAATGGAGAGTCGAAACCATCCTCGTCGTGCGAAAAAAAAAATTGATACACGAAACGAGGCTGTTTTGCGAAAAAAAATGGAGACGGGAAAATGGCGTCCGTGGGCGGAAAAAAAAATGGAGAGTCGAAACCATCCTCGTCGTGCGAAAAAAAAAATTGATACACGAAACCGAGGCTGTTTTGCGAAACAAAATGGAGACGGGAAAATGGCGTCCGTGGGAGGAAAAAAAAATGGAGAGGCGAAACCATCCTCGTCGTGCAAAAAAAAATTGATACACGAAACGAGGCTGTTTTGCGAAAAAAAATGGAGACGGGAAAATGGCGTCCGTGGGCGGAAAAAAAAAATGGAGACGCGAAACCATCCTCGTCGTGCGAAAAAAAAAATTGATACACGAAACGAGGCTGTTTTGCGAAACAAAATGGAGACGGGAAATGGCGTCCGTGGGCGGAAAAAAAATGGAGACGCGAAACCATCCTCGTCGTGCGAAAAAAAAAATTGATACACGAAACCGAGGCTGTTTGCGAAAAAAAATGGAGACGGGAAAACGGCGTCCGTGGGCGGAAAAAAAAATGGAGACGCGAAACCATCCTCGTCGTGCGAAAAAAAAAAATGATACACGAAACCGAGGCTGTTTTGCGAAAAAAAATGGAGACGGGAAAATGGCGTCCGTGGGCGGGAAAAAAAAATGGAGACGCGAAACCATCCTCGTCGTGCGAAAAAAGAAAATTGATACACGAAACCGAGGCTGTTTTGCGAAAAAAAATGGAGACGGGAAAATGGCGTCCGTGGGCGGAAAAAAAATGGAGAGGCGAAACCATCCTCGTCTGTGCGAAAATAAATTGATACACGAAACCGAGGCTGGTTTTGCGAAAAAAAAATGGAGACGGGGAAAATGGCGTCCGTGGACGGAAAAAAAAATGAGACGCGAAACCATCCTCGTCGTGCGAAAAAAAAAATTGATACACGAAACCGAGGCTGTTTTGCGAAAAAAATGGAGACGGGGAAAATGGCGTCCGTGGGCGGAAAAAAAAATGGAGACGCGAACCATCCTCGTCGTGCGAAAAAGAAAATTGATACACGAAACCGAGGCTGTTTTGCGAAAAAAATTGAGACGGGAAAATGGCGTCCGTGGGCGGAAAAAAAAATGGAGAGGCGAAACCATCCTCGTCGTGCAAAAAAAAAATTGATACACGAAACCGAGGCTGTTTTGCGAAAAAAAATGGAGACGGGAAAATGGCGTCCGTGGCGGAAAAAAAATGGAGACGCGAAACATCCTCGTCGTGCGAAAAAAAAAATTGATACACGAAACGAGGCTGTTTTGCGAAAAAAATGGAGACGGGAAAATGGCGTCCGTGGGCGGAAAAAAAAATGGAGAGGCGAAACATCCTCGTCGTGCGAAAAAAAAAATTGATACACGAAACCGAGGCTGTTTTGCGAAAAAAAATGGAGACGGGAAAATGGCGTCCGTGGGCGGAAAAAAAAAATCGGAGAGGCGAAACCATCCTCGTCGTGCGAAAAAAAAAATTGATACACGAAACCGAGGCTGTTTTGCGAAAAA